>JASDQU010221688.1:0-12657 GCA_032191745.1 Picea mariana
TGGATGGATCTTAACCCTTGATCTTCCTTTGGTTATCTCGAAATTTATGTGCTCCACCTTTAGACACTTCAACTCTTCAAGACTTAGACACTTTTATAAGTTCTACCTCTCGAGATTTAAAACCACTATTCCTCCTGAAATTTGTTTTCTCTTTCTTTCCTAACCTGGGAGATTTTCAAAATGTTGCAAAGACTATGCCTTCCAAATTTATCTTGCGAACCCTGTAAATTTAGGTCTCGTTTTCATTTTTGAAAGCATTTTCCCTCTCGAGATTTCGTCAATGAAACATGAATTTAGCCCTGCGTACACTTGCGCTCTTTGTGCAGCTTCACACTATTCTCTCCTGATCTTTCGAATGTCAAAAGTCTCTTGACCTTAACCTTCTTGCAACTACACTGGATCTAACGACCCAAATTCTATTGAAAAAGATACGGATCTACCCTAGCATACTATTATCTTGGTAGTTTTTATACCAAGCTCCTATAGACAACTGGTTAAATTTATCTTCAATCCTTAAAGAAAGGATAGAGGGGGAAATCCCTAGTGGAGACGATTTTCCCTAATCAATAGTTATGATCGCAAATGTTATGTAGAGTTTGAAGACTCGCATAAATAAGGGACCAACTCTGTAAAAGGTAACAGGTTTATGTATTTAAGTCCCTAGACATTTGTTGGAAAACAAACTATAACCCCTTTTTTATAGTTAACACAGTTCACTAAAGAGGAAATTTCTTACAATAATTGAAACATAGCTTCCTGTGTAATATATGTTCATACATCTCGGAGAATTTGTATAGGTAACAAAACATATACATATATAGTCCAATTCTAATATTCGTTCGAAATTCCATTTGGTAATTATACAATTTAAACATTCCTTAATATCAGTCACAAATCGATCTGTTAATTGTTTTCTATTGTAGACCATATATTATATCACAGGGATAGGAAACTTTCACACTTTCGTCAACAACAATACATACAATAGTTTTCTTAGCTCTACTCAAGAAACTTCCATACATTTATCAATGGTTAGCACATACAACAATCATCCTTGACTCTACTCAATGCATAATTCAACTATAAAGGCCTAATCAATAATTCATTTCTTTCTACCCAACAAGAAGATGTATTCTATTATTCATTCATCTATAGAACATTCAACCGGAACTAAGTAAATGCATTCTACCAATTATTAATCAACAGAACGATCAACCAAGGAAGAGTAGAAGAACATATCTGAACACATTGTTGGGACAACAAATGGAACAACCAAGATCCACCCAACCATAGAACATAACAACCAAATTACTTGTTCCATTCACCCCCTAGCCTGACCATGAATCCATGAGGGTGAATCTCAAAATCCTCTTTCACTATCGTCCTCTTTCAGATCCCAATTCTCCTTGCCTCACACTCAAAAATAGTGATCATAACAACAAGTCTGTATTTCTTCAAATCGGAAGTTCTCCTTGCCTCACACTCGGAATTAGTTCTCGTAACAACAAGTTTGTCTTTTCCCCCAGCATACTAGGCAGTGTCTTGCCTCCTCCCATATCTTATATATTCAAAAGCATCTTGTGCCTAGGTCTTTTCCCCTTGGGAATTTTCATAGCTTTACAAATCCTTGATTTTCATGGGTTGCCAATGGCCAAATTCCATATTTGCCACTTGTAAAATTCAGCCCTGAGGTAATTCAAGCCTGTTCCCCATTCATGGAGTCATGGTCAAGTGATTTCAACCTGGCTATTCCATTTGTCTCTCAGCAATAAATATATAAATTATTTGTCTCATACAAGTGTCATAGTCAAAGAGTTAGTTGGGAAAATAAAATCTTTTCCCAACCAGTCACAATAATTAATTACAATTAACTAAATTCCCAATTCGGAATTGCCATAAATGGAAATAATATTTCAAATTCAAATTTTCCAAAAATGAAATTAAATTCCTAAGTATTTTCGGTCTTCCAAAATAATTTATTTTGGTGGATATTACACATTTCTTCTCTAGAATTGGTAATGGTTGTAGCAAACACGTTGGGTGTCTATGCTCAACCTTCACTTTCTGACATTCCATACATTTGGGGATGTAATCATCAACATCCTTTTTCATTCTCGGCCAAAAGAAATGGCTACTTATAGTTGTAATTGTTTTCTGGTAACCGGGACGTCCAACATATGGAACATTATGCATTTCCTTTAATACCAAATTCCTAATTTCTCTGGAACTAGGAACATAAATTATCTTCTTATGCATAAGTAGTCCATCTTCCTTTATCTCATACTCTTTCACTTTATGTTGTACATCTCCTTGCTATAATCTTTCCTTCACCTGTAGGTAATGTTGATATGTAACAGCATCTAAAATTATGCTCTTCAAGTCTAACTGATGCATACTAACAGTTGTAGCATGCATGAGATGCACTCTTCTACTAAATCCATCAACAACTTTATTTTCTTTTCCCTTGATATGCTTGATATCAAAGTCATATTCACTTAAAATTTCCATCCATATTGTTTTCCTGGCATTCAAAGTTGGCTGATCAAAAAGGTACTTCAAACCACTGTGGTCTATTCTTAATTCAAATCTCTTTCCCATGAGATAATTCCCCCAAATATTCAATGTGTGAACAATGGAATCAAGCTCCAAATCATGTGTGGCATAATTCCTCTCATGTTATTTAAGCTTTCTGGACTCATAACAAATGACATGTCCATTTTGAGTTAGGACTCCACCAATTCCATCCTTGCATGCATCTGTACATGCCATAAAATTCTCATTTGGGTCATCAATATTCAAAATAGGTGCACTAGTAAGTAATTCTTTCAATGAATTAAAATTCTCTTCACATTTTGTTGTCCATTCAAATTTAATTCCCTTCTTTTGCAGATAAGTGATGGGATGAGCAATCTTAGAGAACCTTGCTATAAATATTATGTAGTAACTAACTAACCCCATAAAATATATGACTTATGAAACATTCTTGGGCGTTGGCGATCCTCTATTGTCTTCAATCTTCTCAGGATCTACGGCTATACCCTATTTTGAAATAATGTGCCCCAAGTAATGGATCTGTTCTTGATAAAAATAACACTTACTCAACTTGGAATACAATTGATGTTCCCTCAGCACTTGCAATATCAATCATAGGTGTTGTTCATGCTCCTCCTCAGACTTAGAATAGACAAGTAGGTGTTGTTACTATGAAAAATGTATACAAATAATTTTTGAATATGCCATTCATTAAGCACATAAAGACAATTGGTGCATTGGACAATCCAAATGGCACCACTACAAACTCATAATGTCAATACCTAGTTCTAAAGATTGTCTTATGGATGTATTCCTCCTTGATTCTCACCTGATGGTATCCTGATCTCAATTCTATCTTTGAAAATATATTTTCTCCTCTTAGCTGATCAAAGAGGTCATCAATTCTGGGTAGAGAATACTTGTTCTTTATGGTGGACTTATTCAGTTGTCAAAAGTAAATACACAGCCTCAAGGTTCCATCCTTCTTTTTGACAAAGAGTATTGGTGCTCCCCAAGGTGAAACACTTGGACGTATGTACCCTTTCTTCAACAATTCCTCCCACTGCATTTTTAATTCTTTTAACTCGGGCATACTCATTCTGTAAGGTGTTTTTGACACCGGGGCAACTCCTGGAACTAGATCAATAGAGAAATATATTTCCCTTTTTGGTGAAAACCCTGGTATTTCTTGGAATACATACTCGAATTCTTGTAGTATCGAGGAATCTCTAAGGCTTGGTCCCTTTGTCTTTTATGGCTCCTCCACATGGGCTATATACAACTGACATCCTTTTATGAAACATCTCTTCAGTTGTAAGGCTGAAATCTCCCTCATAGAGATGGGTCTTGGAACTCCTTTCATAGTTCACTATTTTCCATCTCCATCAAGATATGTAAATGTCTTGTTATGACAGTATAGGATAGCATGATGATTGTCCAGCCAATCCATCCCAATTATAATATCACAAGACCCCAATGGTATGATATTTAGATCAACATTAGTATTCACAACATTAAGACTTATGGAACAACCTCTAACCATATCATGGATTCTCCTTTTGGTTCCAATGTCTAGTTGAACCAAACTTGATTTTCCAAGCATACATTTCTCCAAATGTAATCTATCCACTATTTGAGGATCAATGTAATAATGGTTTGCTCCTGAATAAATTAAAATAGTAACAGATTGATTTATGGTCTTACCTTTCACCTCAATCATGTTGGATTGGTATTCCGCTTATTGATCATCTAAGGCTACATAAATTCTTCCCATGTCTTTGATTGTTGTAGACTCTTGGATGTTTTGTATAGTCTTCACACTATCCTTTTTGTGTGGGTAATATTTGTACAAGTGATCTTGTTTTCATCCCCAACTTTGGATTAGTGTTCTTCCCCTTTTTCCCAAGGAGTCTTCTTTATGGAATCATCTTTAGAATACCAGTCTTGCTGATTTTTATTAGGCTCTATTGAAAGGAGGTTTGAATCCCTTCCTCCTATGATCAAAATTTTCCTTCTTCTCATCCTTACAATATTTCTACATGGACTCTCTTCCATATCCTTGCTCATATAGGTATTTATCCTTCCTGATGGCCTCAATGAAGGTCTTGGGCTCATCATACCGAATCGTTTCTTAATTAAAGGTTGGAAGTCCACTAAAAAACCTTTGTAATCTCACCTTTTCATCGTTTATAAACCCAACATATTTTAACAACCCCAATAAATTATTCTCATATTCTTCCATAGACATGCTTCCCAACTTAAGTTCAAAGAACTCCTGCATTTTCTTGTCATAAGAATGCTCTGAGATGTACTCCTTCTGGAAATAATTCTTGAATTTCTCACTAATATGTTCAACGTTCTTCAGTTGATCCCACCACATAGAAAATTTCCCATGTAAGTGGTAGGTGGAAATTATGGCTTCTAGATTGGATGAATATTTATGCAATTGGAAATATCTCCTGAGTCCAAGCAACCATGCTTCAACATCATCTTCGCTTTCTCTTTCACCATCAAAGGATGGTGGCCTGAGTTTCCTCAGCTCTCCTTGCAAACTGTCTACCTCATGTCTCCTTCTTTGGTACCTAATAGGAGACACCTCTAGGCTACTTAATGAATATCCAGATGCATAAAAATTTCTCACTAAGCAAGGAGGTGAGTGGTGTTTATGATCTCTACTAGCACTTCTGTAATAACCCGCTCTTCCATGATCATCCCTTCTTTCATGACACCTACCTTATTCCTCTTTATTTGAGCCATTCTTGGCTTGAACTTGCAACTGATTCAAGCTTTGTAGCACTCAAGCATTTATCTGAATTTTCTCTCTCATCAGCCTCTCGTTGTCTACCTTGTATCTCTACACTTCTATTTTCAGGCTCTTCACAGTTTCTAGCAATGTTTCTTTCTCCCTTCGACCCTTGTGTCCGTTGGACTTTGTCTCTGCATTGCCAATTTTGGTATTCTATACTTTAGCCTATTTTTCATGGTTGGAGGCTCCCTCTCCTTCTTCTATTTCTTCAATACGAATTCTGAGATGATATGCTTAAATCCCTTAATTCTGCAAAATGTGTAAGTGACCATTTTGTCAGAATTAAGCATGTGATAAACAAAATTCTCAATAATGCTACATGTCCTTCTATTGTTCAAATCATGAGGAATTATATATAAATAATACTTCCATGGTATCCCTGGGCCAATATAGAAATCAATTCTACACAGGCGCTTCCTTCAAACCAATTTTCCAAGTGACCACGGCTTGAAACCGCAGGCCAAATCCTTCCTGTCGCTTTTCTGTGTTAGAATTACTATATCTGAGATCATGTGGTTTAAAATCAATCGAGGGATAAGATCAAAGATCAATAGAAACTTTGGGAGTTTTGGATTGTCCACACTCTCAACTCTTCAAGAGTGCTAAGTCTCTGGATTGTGGGATTTGTTGCCACATATCTTGTCTCGATCCATGACTAGGATTTCCTTCTCATCTTCGGGCATCGGGGCTTTCCCAAGCACCTCTCCACAGATCTCCCAGAGTGTCGAAATACCAAAGGTCCTCTCCTTCCTCCACATATCACCTCCCAATCAACAGTGAGGATTTACTTCGCTCTTCGGAGCTTCGAGGGTTTCACCTTCATCATGCTTCATTCCTTCAAAACATCGAACAGGCGAACTCCTAGAGTCTTCGTCGGTAAATAAGCACCAAGGGGTGCTACGTGATAGAAAATAAGGCACAGACATGTGGCCCTATCCAACAGGTGACATGTGTCATATACTAACTGGCACAAACGATCTTTGAAAAGCATGAAACATGGTGACACATGGCGAGCATCAAGTGTGTCCACGTCACCCTAGGTGACGTCATCATGCCATGTCACTCTAATGCCTCATGACTTTGGGACTTCGAAACTTTGAAACTTCAGGAGACTTCTCCACACTACACCACAAATTCCTCGAACATCAAATCCATGAATAGGTTGATATACAGACACGTGTCCTTAAATACAAACGGTCTAGATTTACTCCAAAGTTCGGGACTTCGAATGTTTTCTTCCAATCCTTGACCATCGATCATCGACGATCAAAGATTTTATTTGTCTGAAAAAAAAAGGAAAACTTTACCAGAATCTGTCGATCCCTGACCATCAATCATCGACAATCGACGATTTTACTTGATCAATATTCAACCCTTCACCCAACTCGGCAATCCCCAACCATCGATCATCCATGATTTTCCTTGGTCAATATTAAACCCTTAACCCCACTCACCAATCTCTGACCATAAGCCGTCAACGATTTTCCTTGGTCGATCTTCAACCCCTCACCCAACTCACTGATCCCCGACCTTTGGTCGTCGACGATTCTTGTTGGCGAACTTCCACACTTAGAATTTTTCACAAAATCATAGGTAAATCTGGGTCGTTGATCTCCCATCCAACATGATATTGATCGTTGATTTTATCCAACTCCTCAAACGACTGAAATGAATAGGAACTGTCAATGTTCCTCATTTTTCAAATTGCCGAATCAATCCCTATTGTCGATTTGGTAATTTCTCCAAACTTTGTCCAGCATTATAGTGTCCATTAAAATTTGAATTCTTCGACCTTCCAAGTAGAATTTGGCTTTGAAAATATGCAAATCGAATCTATTAACTTATTCTAAAATCATGGAATCATTCAAACTCAGATCCGTTCATTAATTTGGGGGATTTCACTCAAATGCTTCTACCGTTTTCCCCCAAATTTGCACAGATTTAAATACAATTTGTGATAGTAAATCCTCTTGATTCTCATTTGTTTTGTCCTATAACAGGCTGGTGTTTGAACTAGAAACTCTAATACCAATTTGTACCGTCCATGACCACCCAATATGGGAAACGCCACTACAATTCTACTATGATACCAAACTATAACATACCCAACCTCCCATAGGATGGGCATGCCACACCAAGAATGCACCTCTTGGTTGATTTTCAATCTATAATAACAATCAATTAATAAATAAGCATGAAATACATAAATGCAATGATCAAGATTCATACCACAACATAGAATACATGCACAATATACCATGCACATCATTAACTAACAAACATGCATATTATAGGTACAAATCTCAGGTATAATAATTTGATATGCAGCGAAAATAAATACACAAGAAAATGAAATCATAATAGAGAGCACTTATATTTTATAAAAGAAGAAACCAACTCGTTGTAGACCAAGGACGTTCCACCCAACCATAGACACTATTATTCCAAGTATCAACATCAATGTCACCCCCAAATCGGGGCTACGAATCCACACGGACGGTTCCAGAGTGTTACTTGGCTTCCCAAACTAGTCAACACTCAAGCTCTCCTAGGCTTCTCCAGCACTCACAACAATCCAAGTACCTAGATCTCTCTTACCCATCCTTCACCACCCAAGAGAATGAACCTACACCCTTCCTTACCATGCATTCCCCCATGCAATCCCTCTCCTTCCATAGCTCCAGTGCAACTGGTCTAGAATCTTCATGATGGGAATCTCATGACTCGCAGTTGTACTCAAGCTAAACAAAGGCCAAGCATCTCAGACATGCAGGCCTCCAATCATGGCTGGGTTACACTAACAATCTCCACATTAAACAACCATGGTTGTTCTTCAACAATTTGTCTTCCTTTCCCAAGCCAAGACACGAAATGAGGAAAGGTGAGTGAGTGAATGAACAAATGGAGTATAGACTCCATGAGAGAGGATGAACAATGAAAAATCGGGTGAATGAGTGCGTGAGGCGACCAACAACAACACTAGAATGGGGATGGGAATGAGAGTGAGTGAATGACCAAAACGAATGAGATAATTTTCCAATGGGAGAACCCCTTCCACAGAACAGGGGAATTTTTTTGTAACTCGAGGGGATCAAGAACCTCTTGGCCTTCCCCCAAGAGCTCATGTAACTTATTCCCCCCACCACCCCCCCCCCTTACACAAAATTGATAATGTAAAACAAATAAGCACTTAGGCCCTCAAGCCCCCTCTCATGTGGAATCATAGCCCCCTATAACTCTAGTCCTTGTCTGTTTATCATCCAGTGATGTATTTATTATTAATAATGACCAAAACATTACATTTCTATACACACTAGAATTTTCATAATTGTTTGGGCACTCCGGCCTCTCAACAATGGAACAATACATTATTTAATATGGGGACTCAAAACCTAGGGTGTTATAATTTCCCACTTAAGACCTCCCTCTGGTTTCATTTGGGATTTCTTGATAGAACATTGAATTGACAAAACAATGAGTTTATGAGTGATGGGAACTTGCAAAATGAAGAACGTTGAGTATGGATTAATGATAACATATAATTAAGAACAATAGAACTAGCATTTGAGTAAGTACTTCGGTTGAGTAAGTATTTCAATTGAAAATTGAGTAAGGGGAAAGAATAAATTAAAGTTTGAAATTATTTGCCTCACTTGTTGATTATTGTCATCATGTTGCTTGTTTTCCTTCCAATGCATAGCGAGGCTTCCTTACTAAGAAGGTTTACAATATTCGAGATGATATTTATTAGCGCCATACTTATGTTGACTAATGGAAGAATGACTGTAATGCTACATGGAATCAGGTTTGGTCATTAGTGAGAAGATTTAATCAAGCTCAAAATTATTATAGGTATTGATAGTATTGTTTTCTCGTAATTTTATGTAAACATTATGAAAACAAGAAAGGGTATTTATAGCAAAGGTGCAGTAGATGTGTGGCAGAATCTCTATGATCTAGGAGGAAATATGTTTTTTTACTAAACTTGGGGGTTAGGAAATATCTATAATAACCTCATTGAGACCTATTCATTATTGGTGTTCCCATGTATCGCAAAAGAATTAGGAATCAATGATCTTGTGGTTTTGTGGGGCTTGATGTTGGTCATAAAAGCTATGGTAAATCATGTCGACATGGGAGGAAATTTATTGAGCTCTATCCTATCGAGAATAGGATGCATGGTCAACAATTTTGGGAAAATATCCTTCTTCCACATCAAAAGAGAGCTCAATATCTCGATGGATCACTGGGATAAAGTGGACTCATACTTAAATATCAAAATATTGGTTAAAAATGGGGTAATATACACTAACCATGTTCCTTAAAACAAGTGGTATTTAAACTTTCATTCCTTTCAATGCAAGGCACAGGCAAGACATGTAAGGGATGATTTGGAAGGTAACTCTTGTTGCTAACATGCTTGAATAGTTGGATGACTCGAGGTGATATTGAATGAAATATGTATGAAGTTTTATTGAGATGTGGGATCATTCAAACAATGGAGGTGAGTTGCAGTGGTTTTTGTCTAGTAGAAAGGAGTATTTCTACTTCAGTGGGTCTAGTTTGGGTGCTATAGCATGATAACTATATGGGGCATGAGGAAGTTAGGTGTTTTTTAGTGTTGGGTGTGCATCTTCAATGGGATTTGAAAGGCACTGAGTGCGGGTTTTCAAATTTCCTCAATGTCGGCGGTCTTCTTGGAGTGGTTTGGAAAATCTATGGTTTCTTAGTTTCTTTTTCCTATTTCCATTTTATCTACATTTAAATCTTTACACTATCATAGAAACACACCTTTCTGATTTTTAGTAGAGTTGGGATTGGGGTTAAAATTTAGTGGCATTTGGAATTGGGAATTATGGTGGGGAGTTTTTTGCACTTGACATATCTTCTTTGTAATATTTATCTACAATTAAGATGGGTGATATAGACTGAAGAGATATGAAGAAGATCCTCTGCAGGTATGAGGAGGCCAACCAAGAAAATAGTCAAGCTCTTCATAACATCAATGAGAAATTAGAAGAGCTGGAATAGTTCGTAGTTGTAAGTGTGGACAATTTTTTGGAATTTATCCAGGTGCACATGTGGCATATTGATTCTCTAGAGGTTGAATATGAGCATTTACAGACAATTGTTCTACCTTAGCAAATGTACACACTCTCTCTAGGGTATCAAACAACCATGATTTGTTGAACTCTATTTAACAAGTATAAAGGGAGAAAGAAATACGGGGTCAACCACATGGCCCTATGGAAGTTAAATATTTGTGTCCTCTACTCTCTCTCAAGGGGAAGGAGGCCCAGGACCATGCTTTACCATATCTTGTAATGCATTTCCAATTTGTTTTTCTTCTGGGACAATTTTTGAAAAATTTAATCACTCGTAATCTCTAGAAGGTTAGATTTTAAAAAATCAATTAGTATATATAGATCTATATATCCAAATGGACATTCCTATAATTTTTCTTGTAAATAGTGTTGTTCTGTAGCAACCATTTTTTTAAAATGAAAAATAAAGAAAGAATATTTAGAGAAAATGATTATACCATATAGTTATCAGACACAATGAGTTATTAAACATCATGGATCATGCCTTAGAGAAAATAATCTATATATATATATTCCTTTGGAAAGAAAGAAACTATTGTTACTAACTTTTCTCACAGTTTTACAAAAAAATGATAATAACTATTGTTTGCTATAAGTTTCCCTTATAGAAACTCCCCTTATAGTAGCATCATGGAGAAGCAATAGTCTATTGTATTGAAACTCTGCCCCTCTTGTGAATGAGATTTATATAGCAATTGCGACACGAATTATTTTTTTTTTACTAAAACCTTCGATTTATCAAAGTACAAGAAAGACTGTAATGAAATCATAGCAAAGGAAGACCAACTAGGTCAATGTAATGAATGCAAGTAGTGCTTTCCTACCCTTCAAAGATGACAGATGACGACATTGACATTGTAAGAGGCATCTTAAGAGAAAGTGGGCTATGAACTAAGTATTATGCATACACTAGTCAAACTTTTAATGTCAAAATAATGCTAGACTCAAAGTCTAGCATTAGTTCATTTAATTAAATCTCTCTCTGTTATTTGAAAATAATTGAAATTCATCCCATGTGTATCTCAATATGAAGTCAAATAAGACTTCAAACTTAATTTTTTTTTTTAATGCTAATGAAAAAATTTGTGAATTTACCAAAACCTTAACTTAAAACAATGAAAATTCAGGTTTTCTTCGTCTCTTTTATTTTCTTCTAAAATTAAATATGTTTTGGATTTATTATTTGTTTGGGCTATTCGATCAGAAAGGCTATGAATCATTTTTAATTTACTATAGACTTGCAATTCTCGATCATGATCATGACAATGTAATGTATAGTTTGGAATAAAATGAAATATCGATTCTACATCATAGTAACTGAAGTAATGATTGTGTCAAAATAAATATTTATTAGTTTTTTAATTTGTTCGACGGAGGTTATGACCCAGTTCAGATTTGCTGTAGATTTCAACATAGAAATGGAGTTTTAAAATTATTTCTTTGGAGTTTTAAGATTATTTCTTTGGATCAAGATTATATGAATTTTAAAAGAAGGGGTACATTTTCTTGCGTTGTGTAGGATAAGGGGATGAGCGGTTTTTGGTTGGAGTTGTTGTTGGAGTTTGATACTTTGGTTTAGTATAAACTTAGTGCTAATTGTGAGATCTGGGTTAGCCTAGAGAGAGTTCCTTTTCCCTATTGAAGTCATAACCTCAACTCATGGGTGACTTGATATTAAGAGAGATAGAACAACAATGTATGTTGCTAGGTGGAATGTTTTAGATTTGTATCTAGTTCATGCCTTTATAAAGGGTAAGTTCCATGTTCATATGTCTTTTTTATTGCTACATATAATTTGTGTTCATGTGTTTAATTGATGTTATTATTTAATCAAAATGTTTCACATTATATTTATGGATGTTTATAACGTTATGAATGAGATTGTGTGTTATTTATCCTCCATAATTGTATCATATGGAGGGGATATTATTCTTTGGTATCAGAGTGGGTAATTTATGGAAAATATGATCCAAGTTGAAAGAAATTCAAAATGTAAAGTACGAACATAGTGGAAATTTGTACCAATATTATTAGTTTGGAGTTGGAGATTTTACAAATTGGTATCAGAGCCATTTGAAAGTATCACATACTTTTAATAATCAATATGGTAATGAGAATGTTACAACTTCACTTGAGAGAGAACCCTCTCAAGGATATTAGGAGTTCCCATAAACTCAAATCATTCTCTATGGTGCAACTTGCAAGTTCTTTCCA
>JASDQU010221688.1:31039-41179 GCA_032191745.1 Picea mariana
TCAGAAGCCTTCAACTCGGCTACCAGTGACTGCTTGGCCCGACACTCACTTGTGTTGTGAGTGGATCTCTTATGGAACTCACACCACTTCCCCATGTCCTTTTTTGGCTTCGTGGTGTTGTTATTTGCTTGTGGCTTTGGAGGGTGGTCATGGGCTGCCCCACCTTGGCTTGGTCCTTTGTTCTGCGGTTTGGGGGTACCTTTCCCTTACTTCTGATTTGCAGACCCAAAGTCTCGCCTATTCTATTTGAACTTCTGCTCAATCTTGGTAGCATATCAATATGCCACACCAAGCGAGGAGATGTCGAGGAAATCCATTTCCTCCTGAATGTATCTATGCAGACAACTGCGGTATTTTAACACCAAATGTTTCTATGAATCTTTGATACCCAACTTTGTGCGTAGGGTATGAAACATATTCGTCATCTCATGCACATCTTGGTCCCTTTGTTTCTGTAGCGTAGTCCATTGTATGTATTTGTCCTCATATCTCCCCATAGGATAATATTGTTCCTTGATGGCGTCTTGGAAATAATTCCAAGTGGGTGTGGCCGAGAACAAAGAGGGTTATCCCTTGTTCTATTTCTCCGAGTAGGTTTCCCACCAGTCCTTGACATGGGGGGCAGCTTTGAGGAGTGCGAAAATAATCTTTTCTCAGTCGAAAAAGTCATGAACCGAGAAATATCCTTCTAACAGATTCAACCATCTATCTACGACATATGCATCTATTTGGCTCTCAAATATGGGAATATCAAAGTTTGCTTGTACCTTAAAAGGAGTGGCGCCTCCAGAGTGGCTGTTGGATGCCAATGCGCCACCAGTGGGAATCAGTTGAAGAATCTGGACAAAGTTGTCCATCATCGCATTCCTTTTTTTCTCGAGGGCCTCCTCGAGAAACATTTTGATAGGATCTCATGCTCCCTCATATTTCTTTTCTTCCCCCATGGGCAGTCGTCAGGGTTTGCGAGGCTAATCTTGCAAAGGTTCAACCAGATTGAGCCCCAACTCCTTATACCCCGACCTCATTGGGGACATGCAAAGAAGGATCGAGAATGAGCAGAACACTCTGATACCACTGATCCAGATTTATGTAGGAACACAATGAAATACATAAATACACATAAATGCAGAGATGTAGCGGAAATAAGACTTCATTTCATTAATAACAAATGACTGAAATATGCTTACAGACAGAATGGAAATAAACTAGTTAGGGCACTGGTAGCTTATCTCTGAGAAGAGATGTGGCGGCTGATGGCCTCTGAACTGTGTTACAATGATGCTCGAAGGCCTATTATTATTGAGAAACAATGTAAAACCCTAAGCATCCAAAGACCTAACCCTAGGAGATGAAACGCCAAGACTATGGGCCCCGTTTGGGTAAGTTGGTACATCAACTTCCCGGGGACGTAACTTTGGCATACGATCTTCGTTTGACGCGTTCCATACCTTGTTAGAAAGATATATCTGAGGACTACAATTTTTTTGTGAGAAATATTGATCAATGATCCATGTTGCTCCCCCTTTTCCCAAAAAAACGTTTTTTAAGGCCTCAAAATGGCTCCGGAAGTTCAGGACTCGAAAAACTGCTAAAAATAGTAAACTATGCGGAAATTGAAAAACTGAAAGAAGCAATGGTGGGGGTCCAAGTGGAATGGGTGGGTGGGCACCAATATCCACCTGGATCAATCAAAATTAAAGGAAATACACCCTATCCTATCCTCTTCATATAAGTGATCATTTCCCCCATTGAGAGCATAGCTATGATTAGGTACTTAATCTACAAGAACAAGATAAACAGCATGGATGACAAGAGTCTCCCTAAAATTGTTTTAGACTCTAGGAAAAACCACCAATGGCTCAAGCAGGGATGTCATAATGATGTTGAATCTTGGCTAAATCATTGGGGAATAAAAGAAGAAGTTATTTTGTAGAATACAGGTCGATAATATTAAAAATATTGTATTTAAGCTAAATTTAAGCAGATTCTATGGTGTGATAAATAATTAGAGGATAAAAGAGAATTAAGATATTATAAGGAGGTGGTTATCGCTAATCTCGAAGATCAAAAGTATCTCTTTGTTTTGACTAGATTAAAAAAGAAAATCAGTGTTTCTAAAATAAGAACTAATTCTCATGAGTTGCATAGTGAAATTGGGCATTGGACAATCCCCAAACACAACGGCAGGAAAGAATTAGTCACCTTTGTTACACCAAGAGGGTTAAATATGAAAAACACTTTCTCTTACAGTGTCGTGTATATGCCCAAATTAGATCTCAATTTCAAAATATTTGTCACAATAGAAACTTTCCTAACCTTCTAAGTCATCAAAACTGTATTGATATTGGAATGGTTTTCTTAATGTTTTTCAAGCATCAAAATAACATTTTAAAGAAATCCAAGTAGTCTCTTACTTTGCTTAAGATCCTATAGACCAATTTTTCGTGTGAGTGGACATTAACCATCATCATCATCATCATCATAGACTAGACTAAACATTTTAAGAAATCATTTTTTTCTTATTCCGCTTTCTTAACATCACAATTATTATATTTTTTTTGACCAATCATGTGTTAAATTTTATTTCCACTTTATTATTTTAACTACTTAGTATAAAATAATACTTTTAATATTTTAATGATATTTTTATCTTATTTTAATTTTTTATTCTGTTCTATTTCTTAATTATGTCCATTTAGTTGTGATAGTATTTTTACTTGAATCAATATTTTACAAGTCAAAAGACATCTTGTCTAATTATCTTATTTTTCATGTTAGATATATATATCTTATTATTTGCACCTTTGGTAAATGGAGTGGATTAGGGTTTCTGCTGGTGGAGTTTAGGGTTTCTGCTGATCCTAGGATAGGCACTAGGGTTTGTTCTAGACCTGTCGACGTGGGATGGGGGACACAACACCTCTACAGTGTGACGAGCCTATGCAGTGACAACGTGGCTGGACACATTGACACTTCTTGGGCGGATGAAGACGAGATTTGGGCCCAGTAGGGCCTTTTCCTCGTGAACGACACCTATCAGGTTTTATACGCTTTATTACGCAAGTCCCCCCCATCCCTGCTCCCTCGACAGGTGGTCACTACAGTGGTCGTTAAATGATGATAGTATACATATGGCGGCCTCTTGAGGGAAAAGTTTTGGAACGGGCCATGTGTTGGCCACAAGCACTGTCAGGGAGAAGTGTGTCAATCTGACTCCTCGAGTCTTGCATCACCGTTTTCCTTCTAAGGAAACCTTGGCCTCCAAACTACTCATTTCTCTCTCGCTATATGCGCAGGTATTGGTTTTGATGAGGGTCGACCCATGCCTGCTAAGGGATTGTCTGACTTAAGTGAAGTTGCTCGATCAGTGAGACTTTTATCAGGGGCAATGACTGGCACACAAAAAAATTATGGGGGTAAGTCTATTGTTTCTGCTCCTGTTTTCAGTCCAGTTGAGGGATCTTCTACTTCTCCGTATTCTCGTCATGTTCTCCCTAAGACTTTGCAGCCTAGGTGTGGGTTAGGTGATGGCCACAAACTCTTTTTCGACCAGGCTGCTCAACAACATCGTAAACTCCAAAGCTTGAATGTTCAGGAAACTTCCTCCCAATGCATAATTGGCAAGGATTTTTCACTGAGCCAGGTCATGAGTCTCTCTGAGAGAGCCTTGATAAGGAATTTTTTTTATGTTTGTTTAAACAAGTCTCAGATCGAGGATTGGGTCATTCAGCATTGGAAACCTATGTTCGGATATTGTCCTAGATTATGTATCTTATCCAACCATTGGTTGGTGTTTCACTTCCTCGATGAAGAGGATCTCCTGCGCATCTTAGATTCTCCTTGGATTTTAGTTCGTGGCATCTTAATGCTCAAGGGTTAGTATCCAGGCTTCAATCCACATTCTGAATTCTTCTCACGCAAGAAGTTGTGGATGTTGCTCTCGGACTTTCCAATAGAATTGTGGTCAACGGCCATCTTTGAAGCCATTGCCAATGCTGTTGGTAAGTATATTTTCTTCGACCCTGAATCTTTGAGGTGGTGCAAAAAGTGGATAGCCTGGGTATTGGTGGAGTTCGACATTGATAAGGGGTTTCCTAAAACTATCAAAATTGTCATAGGAGATCGTGTGATGAGCCAACTACTTCATTACTGGGAAGAATCCTTTCGTTGTCATTTTTGTGGTCAGCCTGGTCATTTGAAGGAAAACTATACGTCTGAATTAAGGCCCGACCACTCTCAGGTAACTATCACGGATTCTACACACTGGGCTTCTCCTTCACGACCACTTCACGACCACCACTGGGTGGTTCAGACTCTTTTCTAGGTAAGATGAGACCTTTCTACCCCAATTTCTTTTCTAAATTATCCGTAGATGAAGTTTATTATTTACATGCCAATGAGGAGTGTTGATAAACGTCTCTCCTGCTTCCTTTTTTAAAATCCACCGAGGGTTGCGTCAGGGGTTTCCTCTTTCACCACTATTTTTCATTCTTGTTATTGAATGTCTTAGTAGACACATGAAAAAGGCAGTTGAAAATGCATATTTCAAAGGCATAAAGGTAGTTGTTGCAACTTTTATTTCACATCTGTTATTTTTTGATGATTTCCTCATCCTCGGAGATGCAAATGATGAAGAATGGTCTTACTGTCACTCTATATTAGGGAATTTCTGTAAAGCATCTGGTATGATCGTTAATTGTCACAAGTCTTGTTTCCTAGCTCAGAACATTGACATGGAGTTAGCATGTAAAATGAGGTCATCTTTTAATATACAGTTTTTAAATTTTGAGGAAGGGATGAAGTATCTTGAATACTATTTCAAGGAAAATAATCATAGAGTGGCAGACTAGAACATGATACTTCAAAAAATTGAGAAGAGAATTGGATGTTGGTCATTTCGATGGCTATGGAACATGATACTTCAAAAAATTGAGAAGAGAATTGGATGTTGGTCATTTCGATGGCTATCCCTAGGAGGCAGACTTGTTTTAGAAAAAGAAGTTATGCAAAGTATCCATGTGTACTTGCTCAGTTTGGTCAAGATCCATATGACCATTATGCATAAAATACAATAATTAATTACAAATTTTATATGGAGGGGTGTCAAGAAAACAAACAGTTTTCACCTATCCAAATGGCAGAAGATTACTCTACCAAAGGAGAGTGAAGGTTGGGGCTTACGAAATTTAAAGTGGTTTGTTCTTTCCTTGGCCAAAAAATCATGTTGGAGGGGACTCTTTGGCGACGGTCTGTGGAGTAAAGTGTTGAGGAAAATATACCTAAAAGGTATAGATGTTCCATCTTGGATCAAAATGAATGATTTCAAACATTCTGTTGCCTCGGTTATCTGGAGGAATTTTATGAAAGCTCCGCCAATTATTCTGCGGTGGACGGCCTGGACTGTGGGTTGTGGTAAACAAATCTCTCTATGTATGGATGCCTTTGTTGGAGCGAATGATCGGTGTTTTCTTTCACATACCCTTATTTCCCATCTTCATAATTTGAATATTTTTTCATTAGCCCAAGCTGCTCTTCCAAATAATTCGGCATCCTCGACAGTTTGGATAGTCTCTAAACAACTCAACCTTTCAGGCAAGCTAGCTCTGGAATGGGATAACTTCATCCTTGTTATTCGATCTAATGGCATCTATTTTAAGGACTCCTATGATAAACTAGTGTGGTCATGGAATCAGGTTTTGGGCATTGTCATTGTTTAACAGATTCTTACTGGAGTCAATTATCAATGTAGAGGAGGCATCGAGCCTTCAGTATGCAACATATGTCTCAATGGTGAAGACTCAGTTGATCATCTCTTTACTCATTGTGTTGTTTCTAAATTAATTCGGAAAGAGGTCCTTTCACAATTGAAGATTCATGATGAGTGGGGAGAAAAGGGATTGGAAGATAATCTCCTTAAATGGTTCATTAAAAATCCAAAGTTAAGACATATTCCATTCATGGTTATTTGGGGTATTTGGAAATACTAAAATAAGAGGTTATTTGAGAATTGGGCTAGACAAGATTCATCCATAGAAAAGAAAAATCTTCTTTCTATCCAGGAATTTCACTATGAGGCAAAACCTCACAGTATGGATTATATCCTTAGTCTAGTTTATTTTGATGACTCACTAATTGGATTCTTTGATGGTGCAACTACAGAAAATAGGTGTGGTATTGGAATATGTCTTAAACTTAGCAGTGACCACATATACCATTGGAATATTTCTTACACTGAGCAGTGACCACATATACCAAGAATATTTCGTTGGAGGAGAAGGGAGTAATATGAAAGTTGACATCCAAGGATTATGGGGACTGTTACATATGGCTTCGCTGTACTCTCTTTGAATAATTTGATGGTTGCTGGCGACTCCAAATCAACTATTGATTGGATAAAAGGTGAAACAAAACTGAATATATTATATCTTAGTCCCTATCAGAAATATGCAAGGCAAATTTGAAAGTATCAACTTCATGTAGTTTCACAGAAACTTCAACATTGTCGCTGATAAACTCTCCAAACAAACCTTGAACTGCACTCGTGGGTGGTTTTTTTTATTGAGGAGCTAGTCGAAGGAGTAATGGCTCACGTAGAGAGACCCCCTATGTTTTAATTTCCCTAAGTTTTAAGTTTCATGATGTACTACTTTTGGTCATAGTATTTAGGCCTTGAACTATGCTTTGATTGTATTTAAGAACATATGGACTTTTCCTAAAACTATTTTGAAGAATATAAGAACAAAGGCCTTGAACTATGCTTTGATTGTATTTAAGAACATATGGACTTTTCCTAAAACTATTTTGAGGAATATAAGAACAAAGAACAATGCAAACATACTATATATTTTTTAAGTTTCACTTGATTCTTAATAGAATAGCAGTAAGAATAATAATAATAATCTTAACTATCCATTCATCAAGCTATATTCACATGGAATCCTGACTTGGTTAAACCACCTTTGGTGCCATGAACCACCTGTTGTCCTTCCACCCTTTCAGCTGTTACACTAACCTTGTGTTCGTTCTTATGTCCATCCACCCTTTTGAAATGCTGCAGGTGCACAAAAATGGTTCACTTGGATTCTTTTCCAATTCCATGGAATATGTTCAGTCCATATCCATGCCTTCATATGGGAAACGGATTAATGGATATCCATCTCCAAATACTTTCAACATTCTCTCTCATTCTATTAAAATGGTCATTCTCTCTCAGAACTCGCTTTGATGAAAGAAAGAAACGCTAAGATCATTCCCGTGTTTTATCTTGTGTGTTATGTCCCTAGTCACTTTATGGGAGCTTATGCTGATTACTAGAGAGTTTATGAGCAGTATGAATTCAATCTTTTTGGGTTTTCAGTCGAAGGGAAAATGCCATCAACACCTTCCCTGGTGTGGTACTGTCACAAATATATGTTCTCTACAAGGATACCGCAAATATTCCCACACAAATTAAGTTTTCAATCTCTAAGAGATGGGGAAGTTCCTTTGAGATCTCTGTACCATTTGTTAAATGGGTGACAAGAAATTCGAGATGTTTGCGAGAATTCAAACTGGATATTAACAGATTAACCCCAAATATGGTGCAGTGATAAATGAATCAGTTTCATGTAATGATAATA
This sequence comes from Picea mariana, assembly GCA_032191745.1. Classification (NCBI taxonomy): domain Eukaryota; kingdom Viridiplantae; phylum Streptophyta; class Pinopsida; order Pinales; family Pinaceae; genus Picea; species Picea mariana. The sequence continues at coordinate 38,659 of JASDQU010221688.1, forward strand.
AATATATAATCTACAAATTTCAAATTTTTAAAGAATAGTAAGTAATTATTTATTTTTTAAAGTTTGATAGACTAATTTAATTTTAATGGATGTTAATCATCATCATCATTTAAAAATTATAAATATATAATTTATAAAAACAGAAAAAAATAATAAACAGTAAAAAATAAAATATCTTTACCATTTCTTGTGGATATTGACTATTTCTCAGCTTAAAAACGTTGTATATCTTGTGTGATTTAATATGTTTTCAATTCATCTCTTGTTTTATGCTGTAAAATAATTTCTTTGTGATCTTAAGGGCTGAACAATGTGATGTGTAAATGGCACAACAGCTAGTTTTCAATTTAAATTCATTTATTGTTGGACTTTTATGTTTTGTACCATGTGGTGTGTAAATGGCACAACGGCTAGTTTTTCATTTAAGGTCATTTTTTTGGGGGGGCTTTTGTCCTATGTTTCTCAATTTGAATCATCCGTTTTCATTTTTCAACAAGACAGCATAACATGGGCGATACCTGCCGAAGTAAATTTTGAACCGAAATGAATGGAGAGAGGCCCGGGAAACGGTTGAAAATGAGCCATAGAATTGTAAAGGAGGATAGAGTTGTAAAGGCTTCTCAGCCGGTGTAATATTTTCATGGTTAATTAATTCAATGTTACTTGCATAGAATTTATATTTATTATGTGAATATACATTTTCTCTTTCATTAGTGTGATATATTAAAAAATATTATATATATATTTAATCATCCGTTCCCATAGATTATTTATCAGTTGCAGTGTATTTAATCATCTTGCTTGTAAGATATTATGTAAGATATTATATTCTATATCTCCATGGTGGAATTTCAAGTGCAATTCTATTTATAATAGATTGTGGACAGATTCCTCTTTGGTGTAATTTATATTCACTTTATTTAGTAATAAGAATGGCCACTTTATTTAGTAATAAGAATGGCCATGTTATTAGGTTGAGATGTTTAAGATTATATTTTGTTTTACATGTATTATAAATTTATAAATATTTTTATCTACAACATGAACAATCATGTTTAGGTTGGTTGAGATGTTTATTAATTAAAGTTATATATATTTTTTACAGTTATTATAAATTTGATAAATATTTTTATCTACAATACGTGACATAAGCTTTGCATGTATGTAGTAAAAGGAAGTAGAGGTGTTAAATACACAATCAATAAAAAAATAATGTACAAAAAACGTAAATAAATAGTTGTGGAAAATAAATAATACAAAGATATCCAACCATTATATAATGGTTTCCTATGGAAAACCCTTTTGAGGAAAATAAACTCACATTTCAAAGAAATCTCGACATATTATTCAACAACTAACAAGAGTTACAATACACTTTCAGAGTATGTGCTATTAATAGGAGTAATTAGAAATACACTTTTAGACTATGTGCTCTTAATAGGAGTAATTAGCAGTATTCAATTTCTCGAGAAATTTTGACAACATAATGTCATCATCAATAACCTCCCACCATAAATCCAATCCAAGCACATAATATATAGGCATAAATTCATGCATTAGTCACTCCTCATGCAAGACACATGCATGCTCAAATGCATGAGTCACATGCATTCCTTAAATGGGTTGTGTGCATGCCTTCTTCGAGCAAATACACTGAGTTTGCATGCAGTAATCGAGTTAATACACTACGTTTGAGTGCATATCCAAATACATGAGTATCATATATTCAGAAGGAAGGTGAAGAAAAGATGGTCAGAATTGAAGGGAGGATAAATTCTTTCGATGATACTTTCTAAGGTATGTTATTTACAGGTCATCTCACCATTTTCGCTATAACTTTTTTTCTACAATGATTCAGACTGTGAAATTGCTATGCCATTGGGAAAACATACCCAAGTATATGTGGTAAACAATTCAGCTTGTGGGTCGTTGCATTTTGGGAGTTACACGCCGTGGAAAATAGGGTTTGTGGCTAGTCCTGAAACTAGTCAAAAACAGGTGTTTCAAGTAAAAACATCATAACTTCTTCATAACAAATCCAAATTGAGTGAGGTCAAATGTCTTGGTTAGGGTACAGTATTTAGTATGTTGTGTAACATTTTTAGATAAATTCAATGAACATTTTGTGTGGGGAATTCTCTACAAGGTCGCTCTCTAGAATAATCCATAATTCAGCAAGGTATGTCATTTTTGCTATAACTCATTTTCTGAGAGGTTCCAAGTAGTGCCACCTGGAGGAATTGCATAAAACACACTGAATCACATTTTGTATCAGTTTCAAATCTTTATTCATTACAGGTACAAAGTTATGATTATTTCAAGTTGGGGTTGTTGACTAATCCAAAACTAGTCATGGTTGAGACAAGCAGTTGATGAGTTGACACATACATGAGGTGTATAGTTGATGATGTTGGTACATATTGATGAGTTATTGTTGATGAGTATTTGACACATGATTGGTATATACTTGGTACATGGTTGGATGCACTTGTTTATGGTACAGGTTGATTACAGGTTGTTT
>JASDQU010221690.1:5270-17781 GCA_032191745.1 Picea mariana
TGAGGTGTATAGTTGATGATGTTGGTGCATATGGATGAGTCATAGTTTATGAGTAGTTGATACATGATTGGTACATACTTGGTACATGGTTGGAGACACTTGTTAGTAGTATTTTTGACACATGGTTTATGGATGGCGTAGCATACTTGTATTGGTATATTATTAGAAGCACATATTGATCTTGGTGATGATTATGAGTTGTTCTGTTATGGTTGGTTGATGCACATATTTGAGAGTTGTCTTGGTGATTGATCTTGGTGAGTAGATATGATTTGGTTTATAATATTGATGAGACAGGTTGTTTTGATAGGTTGTTTGGATAGGTTGTTGTGACAAGTTATTTGTACATGTTTGGTGCATGGTTGATGAACTTGTTCATGGTACAGGTTTTGTATAGGTCAGGTGCATGGTTGATGCACTTGTTCATGGTACAGGTTTTGTACAGGTTTGGTTCACTTATTCATGCTACAGGTTTTGTACAGGTTTGGTTCACTTATTCATGCTACAGGTTTTGTACAGGTTGGTGCATGGTTGATGCACTTTTTATGGTACAGGTTGATTACAGGTTGATTGGTACAGGTTTACAACAGTATATCTCATAGTGATAGTGTGGCAGTGGTTCCATTATTCTAATTATACGTCAGGGAGGTTGGACGGGGCAAGGACGGGTGGTTGTAGCCACCTTCCAATTGTAGCTGGAGAACATAGGGGTTTGTAGCCTCCTTCTAGTTGTAGCCATAAAATTGGGGAGTTGGAGCTTCCCTCAGGTTGTAGCCTGAGAAACTAGGGGGTTGGAGCTTCCTTCCAGTTGCAGCTGGAAAACAAAGGAAGTCGGTGCTTCCAATGAATTTAATTCTTCAAGACATATAAGAAAACATTGGTGTACTATGTATGTGTATGATTTTCATTTGTTCATTGCTTATTTACTCTACAGTTATTGGATGATAATGATACATTCATATAACACTTGTATTATATGGTTAAAAAGGATTAAATTTATCTGTTATTGATTCACCCCTCCTCTCAGTAATCCAAATGACCTTGGATAGTCATAGAAGATGCATACATCAGTTGTAGAGCAAGGAACGTGACCATCACTAATGGACAATCCCAAAAATAGCTTGTCCTTTATCCCCCTTCCCAGCCATTAATTATATAAAATCTTCCAATGTGGGTGGAATAAGAAGAATAATACCTTCTCCAAACTACTACCTATCATATAAACACAATTAGTATAGCCTTGTCTAGCAACAAAATTGATAAAGACACTTTCATTTCAAATTTCCTGTAAAACCAATACCCGTTGATGTGAGATTAGAAGGCATAAATGATGAAATTGAATCTGAAAATTTTGTTGATAAGAAAATATAACTATGGGTATAACTATTCACAACTGAAACTAAAAATCCCACTGTCAACACTCTTGAAATCATCCCTTCAAAAACCTTGAAAATCAGTACAAAACTTACTGATCAACAAGAACATAAATTACTAGTTGTGCTGAAAAGAAATATTGTAGTATTTCAATGGAATTAAAAGGATATGAAATGAATCCACCCCTATATCTATACTCATCATATTTACATCAAGGAATATTGCAGACATATTAGGCAGCCTCAAAGAAGGATGAACCCTACATTTAAAGACATTGTCAAACAAGAATTGCAAAAACTATTAGATGTTGGTTTCATTTATCCAATCTCAAATAATGAGTGGGTCTCCCCCTTGCTTATTGTTCCTAGAAAGAATGGGAAGTGAAGGATATGTTTGGATTACAGGGAACTAAACAAAGCTAAAAAAAAATATCATTTCCCTCTACCCTTCATTAACCAAGTTTTAGATGTTTTAGTTGGAAAGGAAAATTTCTCATTCCTAGATGGATTCAATGGATATAACTAGATTCATATTAGTCATGAGGACTGGGAAATTAAAACCTTTACCTATCCTTGGGGAACATTTTCTTATAAATTCATCCCATTTTTCCTATGTAATTCCCCAACCACATTTCAAAGATCCATACTTAGCATATTCTCAAAACTTATCCATGACAAAGTATAAATATATATGGATGACTTTACTCCTTATGGAAACTAATTTGATGAAGAATTAGACAATCTTGATCAAGTTCTCCAAAGGTGTGAAGAAATGAACCTCTCCCTTATCCATGACAAGTGCAATATGATGATGAATGAGGGAATTGTTCTAGGACATCAATTATCTTCTAGAGGGATTGAAGTAGACCAAAACAAAATAAAAATTATCACACTACTACCTACCCCTCTGAAAAAAAAAGATGTTAGAAGTTTTCTTGGACATGTAGGTTACTATAGGATATTCATCAAGGACTTCAGTAAAATAGTCTCTCTTATGTTTACTCTGTTATCAAAAATTATATATATACTATTGTTGGACTCTACAATGTCAAGAAGCATTTGAAACTATCAAGGAAAAAAACACAAAAACTCTTTTGAGGATTCAGACTCTACAATGTCAAGAAGCATTTTGAAACTATCAAGGAAAAATCTATTGTGGCTTCTCTGAATCCTCAAAACATTCATTCCCATAGAAATCGTATTGATCACACAACAACTCTTGTTATATAGGGTCTTAATTGGACTCTTCCTTTCCATATTCATATTGTTTCCTTGAACAAATCAATAAGAGAAGTTTTGGGACAAAATGAGGATAAGAATATTTATGCAATCTATTTTATAAGCAAGAACTTGTCTAGTGCAGAGCGAAAATACATTGTCACTGAAAAATAATTTCTAGCAGTAGTCCATGCTCTTAACAAGATTAGACATTATGTTACAAGGTATCAATTTTTTGTACACGATGACCATTCTTCCATCAAACATTTAATGAATAAACCTGACATTAATGGTAGAACAATCAAGTGGCTTGTGTTATTACAACATTTTGATCTAACCATTCTTAACAAGCCAGGAAAGCATAATGTCATTGCATATTTATTATCCAAGTTAATAAATCCTACAGAATAAGGCATGATATATGACCATTTTCCAAATGAATGTCTCTTTGAAATATAAAAACAAACCCCCTTGGTTTATTGACATAGCCAACTATTTGAGAACAGGGAGGTTTCCTCAACATTTTTCATGTTGGGAAAGATGCAAAAATTTCAAAACGATTATTGCATATACTTGGGTGGCAAGGTATATGTTCAAACTTGGGCCAGATTAGGTTCTAAGAGGATGTATAAGACAATATGAAGTACATGATATCCTCCATCCTCTCCATGATGAACCATGTGGAGGACATTATAAAGCAAAGAGGACAACCTACAAGATCTTGCAAGCTAGATATTATTGGCCAACATTACACAGAGATGCTCAAAAGTATACCTCTCACTATGTGATCCAAAAGGGATCCAAAGAAGGCTAATAACAACTCAAAACTCACAAAGGCAAATCAGGATGCTTAGAATGGCTTCAGCAGACAGAGAAAGGGAAAAAAAATTCAAAGTTCCCAAAACTCTTTTAAAATGGCATGATAGCGAAGAGCATGTCGTAAGATTTATAACGGTTCAAACGGATCGTCAAACGGAGTTACGGATTGAAAGATATTCGCTGTCAAAGTTTTGGTCAACCTTGCCCAGTCAGCAGGAATGAATCAACATCCGTACTATCGACGTCAACATCAGTATGGATGACATCATCATTCGTACATCATACATGGAAAGTATAGAGGGGGACATGTGTCATGTTGATGTCATCATGACATCATCATGATGACATGGCAGCATGAGAGGTTTCCACATGTCACTCATTTTTGGACTTTTTGGGCCAAATTATGGGCCAATGAAAATTTTCTGTGTGGAAATCCATATAGGACACGTGGAATCTATACACTACATGACAGGGTGACATGGAATCCGTACGAGACGTGGCAGGGTGACATGGAAGGAAGGTGATGTGGCAGGCTGACTGTGCAATGAGGTAACATGGGCCAATGATTGGCTGCCATGTGGCCCTGTCATGGGCTGCCACGTGGAAGTGGGAAAATTCCCAATGATGCCCAGCAACTAAAAAATCCAATATATATATATATATATAACATAGGACCCCACCAAATTTGGCGAAGGTCTCGCCATATATGACATACCTGCCAAAATATCCATCATTTTAATAGCCAACCGCCAAAGCATCTCTGCCAAATATAGTTGGTCTACCATTCTAGTGGCATATATGCCTCCGCATAAACCTCCAACAGACTGTTGTAACCATGTTTTAAAAGGAGAGGCCCACAGGTTCGACCCCGGGACCTCTTCTAACCAAAGCCTTAATATAGCATCCGCCCCTCGGTAGGCCAATGGCCTCATTATTGTACAACCACCACATTTTTATATAAAAAGGGGCTCCTCCAGTGGAGAAGGGAGACCAAGGTGTAGTCGTATGGACTGGGCACTCATTTTGAGAAAATTTTCAATCATTTATTGCAGAGGCAGGCACAGAAACCAAGACAGGGGTGTCTCTTGGGCCTTAAAGTGCCAGACTCGAATCGAGGCTTGGAGACAGTCATTTTTAGGTAATTCGACGCCACAAATGCACTGGTGATGTTTTTTTTCTAATCTGAGCAAAGATTTTGTATCTTAACTCAAGAATGAGGTATCCTTATGTATTTTGCCCAATTCTTTTGTGGAGTTAATAAAAAGGCCTACCCATTTGAGAGCAGAACCTGGAGACGTAGTCCACTAGGGATGAACTCCATTATCAAGTTTTTGCATTCATATTGCATGTTTATGTATCTTTCCTTTTGAGTTTTTCCTTGTTTATGGTGTACTTTAGTTTATGCTCATTTAATACAATTCTTTAATAAGTCCCCAGATGAAAAGATCCTGGATCATGTTGGTATCAGAGTAATCGTCTTTGACTTGAATTGTTGAGTATGAATTCTTACTAGGGCCAAGCATAAGTAGGGTGAAGGAACTCTTAATAATTTCAATCCTAAATTTGGTCATGCATCCCGAAGGAAGAAGATGGAAGAAGAGTACAAGCATGATGAACAGGAGAAAAACTTTCACATGGTCTTTTATCGCATGTTAGAAATGGTCGAACAAATGTATGGACATTAAAAGAAGAGGATGAAAAAGAAAGGGAAGAAAAAGGAATCACATGTAGATGATGATGCTTTGGTAAACCAAGTGGATGGAGGATATCTTCCTAAGCCTCCATCTTCACCTTCAAGTTCTAGTTCTTCTTCCTCTGAGAATTCTCATCATTCTCATCATTCTAGCCATAAATCCTCTTTTAAGAAACCATTATTAAAGTTTTATGTAAAATTTTCTTTACCTATGTTTAATGGAGATCCTAATCCTGAAAATCTAGAAAATTAGATTTCACAGGTTGAAGTATATTTTCGTGTTCATCATATTGATGAAGAGGAAGTTAAGGTGCAATTGGCTTCTCTTCAGTTGGAAGGCATCTCTCTCATATGGTGGGAGAGCAAGCTTCAGGGCAGGAGTAAGTGTGGTAATCTTCTTTCCTCATGGTCGAAATTTAAATCAGAGATAAGGAAGAAGTTCTATCCATTAGGGTATTTACATAAAGCAATGATGGAATGGAAAACTTTAAGGTAAAGTAAAGGTCAAACTGTACAAAGTTTCACAGAAGAATTTAGGAAGAAATCTCTTGCAATGAACATTCCTTTGGATTCTAGTCTTCACAGTTATATTCATCATAATTTTCTCTTTTTTAACCCCACTAGTCTTGACAAAGTTTGTGTGCAAGCCACTCACCTTGAGAACAGGGGGAAACATGTTCAAGAAGAACCCATGAAGAAACCTTCCAATTTCCCACAAAAGACTTTCAAGAAGTTCAAAACGAAGGACAAGAAGACCGCTACAGTAACGAGAGAAGGAGTAAAACCATCTTGCACTCATTGAAAGAAGAGCGGACACGATGAAGAACATTGTTGGAAAATGAATCCAGAAAAGAAACCGAAACAGTTCGGTTGAAAGGGGAAGACAAAGATCGTTGCTACAATGCAGCCATATCTTGGTTCTGATTCAGGAGATGAATGAAATATCACAATGGTTGGATTACAAGGTAAATATTCTATTCATGCTAGTTCAAGTTCAAATAATGAATCTCATGTTGATGAACAAAATAGGAATGAGTTATTTCATATATGAGTTGTATCTAAACATACTAAGATAGATACATTATTTAATCTGGGTTCCCAAGTAAAATTAATATTTTAAGCACTTGTCAATAAGATGGGTCTTGAAATGAAACCACATCTAAAGCCTTATCCTGTTGGTTGGGTATGTGATAAAGCAAAACTTAATGTCACCAAACAATGTAGAATCGGATTTTCTATTGCTTCAAAGTTGAATGATGAAGTGGATTTGGATGTTGTACCACTTGATATATGTGACATAATGTTGGGGAGTCCTTATATTTATGATAGAAAAGCAGTCTTCTTTCATCATGAGAAAAAAAACCACCTTACTAAAGGGGGAGTGGAATATATTGTTAGAGCACACATCATGAGGGTACATACGACACTTGTTAGTGCAGGGAAAATAAAAATACTCATAAACATTAATAAGAGATATGTACTCATGGTCTTCAAAGAGAAAGATGTCGGGACATACGACGCTTTCCAAGGGTGTGATCCATCTCATAAAAAGGAATTAATTGATATTGTTTCTATGTATGATGATATTTTTCAGGAACCCAATGGATTACCTCCTAAGAGGGAAATCCAACATGAGATACATCTTCATTGGGATTCTCCTCTTCCTAATGTTGGCATGTACAGGATGTTAGTTGTGGAGATGACAGAGATCAAGAAGCACATACAGGGATTATTATATCAAGGGAGTCATCGGGCCCAGTTCATCTCCTTGTGGTTCTCTGATCGTGATGGTGCCAAACAAATATGGCACATGGAAAATAAGTGTCGATTATCGGGCCTTAAACAAAATCACGGTGAAAAATTGATACCCTCTTCCTCGTATAGATGATTTACTTGATCATTTGAATAATGTTGTTTATTTCACTAAGTTGGATTTGCACAGTGGATATCATCAAATCGGGGTCGCAGAACAGGATGCATGGAAAATTTCCTTTAAAACCAAACAGGGATTGTTTGAGTGGTTATTTATGTCATTTGGGCTTTGTGATGCTCTGATAGCTTTCATGCGTGTGATGAATGAATTATTCAGGCCTTTCCTAGATGACTTTGTAATTTTGTATTTAGACGACATTCTTGTTTTTAGCGGGACTTGGGATGAACATGTGAGGCATGTGAAGCAAGTATTGGATATTTTGCAGAGGGAAAAGTTGTATGTAAAAATGTCTAAATGTGAATTTGGAAAGACTGCACTTGTATACTTAGGTCATATTGTAGGAGGAGGACAATTGAAAATTGATCCTTCCAAAATTGATGTAATTGTAAAATTTCCTAAGCCAAAGAGTGTAACCGAAGTCCGAAGCTTTTTAGGTGCAGTCTAGTATTGGAGGAGATTCATTACCAACTTCTCCTTTATAGCAGCTCATTTGCATGCCCTAACCAATGTGAAGAACACTTTTCAGTGGGAAGGAAATCAACAAAAATCCTTCGACACTTTGAAGGATAAGATCAGTACCGCACCAGTATTGGCACTGTCGAATCTTCAACAGCCTTTTCAGATCAAGACAGATTCCAGCGGATACGCCATGGGTGCAGTATTGATGCAATATCGTAAGCCTATTTGTTACCACTCTGAAGCTTTTAACCAAGTTGTTGTTAAATATCCTACATATGATAAAGAGTTGTATGCATTATTCCAAAGCGTAAAGAAATGGAAGCACTACTTGTTAGGGAAGGAAACAATTATACATACATATCACCAGCACTTACAGTATCTCCAAGCACAGACCAAACTGCAACAATCTTGACACTATAGATGGATGGGTTTTCTGCAAAAAAATCATTTGGTAATCAAATACAATAAGGGTACAAGTAACAAGGTAGCCTATATGCTTTCTACACCTCATATTGTTGCTTCTATTATTTTGAAGAATACTTCTTTATCTCATGATAGCTATGTAGAGAAATATGCCATCGATGAATATTTTAAAGAAGTATATGAGAAGCTAACCCATGGTGCATGGGTAGAGAACTATTGTCTGCATGGAAAATTACTTTATCATCTTGGGAAGCTATGTATTCCTACAAGTGAAGGAGTCCATGTAATACGAGAAGCTCGCACTTCTCTTGTGTCTAGGAATTTTGGGGTAGGAAAAACTATGGCTCATTTTCATAGGTTTTGTTATTGGCCTCAAATGAAAGAAATTGTAACTAAATATGTAAAGGGGTGTGTGATGTGTTCTACTTGTAAGCCCACTAATAGAAAATTGAGGCTATACTCACCACTTCATGTTCTATCCCATCCATGGGAAAGTGTCTCCATGGATTTTGCAGGGGGTTTAGCAATGACCAAAGGGGGTCATGACTATTTGTATGTTGTAGTGGATAGGTTCAGCAAGATGTGTATCTTGATGCCATGTAAAAATCATATCACTGTTGAGCAGACTGCTAATCTCTTATTTCGGTATGTTTGGGTTCACTTTGGGTTACCCACGTCCATTGTCTCAGATTGAGATACTCGATTCCTTGGGGATTTTTGGCCTAGCTTGTGGAGGATGATGGGCACCAAATTGAAGAGGAGCACTTTTTTCCATCCACAGACTAACGGACATACAAAGGTGGTAAACAGAATAGTGGTACTTTTTCTTCGAGGCTACTGTAGCAAGCATCCCAAGTTATGGGATGAACAAATACCCTATGTACAACATGCTTATAACCGAGCTTTACATTCATCCACTCAGAGTTCACCTTTTGAGACATGTTTTGGGTACCTACTCAAGGTTCCTTTGGACTTGATGTATGGGAGAGATGCTGATGTGAATTAAGAATGAACATAGGACAGAGCCTACAAGTTCATCCAAAGGATCCAACAGATACACCAGGAAGTCAGGGAATAGTTGGAGAAAATTCAAGAACAGTATAAGGCTCGGCATGACAAGCACATGGTTGATCATGAGTTCTAGGTTGGAGACAAGGTATGCCTTCACATCAGTAAGAACGATTGAAGGATGAAGGTAAGAAAATCAATCCCATTCGTTATGGACCCCTCACTATCTTGGAGAAAAGTGGTACCAATGATTTTTGTCTGGATCTTCCACCTTATATGCAGATTTACTCCATTGTGAACATAGAGAACTTGAAAAAAAGTTAGCCTCCCATGATCATGGATCAGGATGAGGAAGTTTCAATACCTTCATTTGATGAGTTTGGACCTGAGTACTTGGATGAGTTACAGGAATATATCATCCTGGACAGAAGGACGAGGAACTCACGCAGGGGTGATGTTGATTATCTTCAAGTAGGCTTAAAGGGAACACATCCAAGCAAGGAAAAGTGGATTGAGAAGGACAAAGTGAGGGGACTCTTCCCTCACTTACCTATTGACTGATGAAATATTTTGGTGGTCCAAAAATCTCTCAGTGGGAAGGAGTGATCCAAAAAGGATCCAGAGAAGGCTAAGAACAACTTAAAACTCATAGAGGCAACTCAAGATGCTCAAAATGGCTTCAGCAGACAGAGAAAGGAAAAAATTCTAAGTTCCCAAAACTCAGTTAAAATGGCATTATCGTGAAGATCGCGTCGCAAGATTTCTAATGACGTAAACGGTTGGTCAAACGAAGTTATGGATCGAAAGATATTTGTGATCAAATTTTTGGTCAACCTAGGCCAGTCATCAAGGATGGGTCAACATCCGTACTGCTGACATCAGAATCAGTACAGATGAGGTCATCGTTCATAAAACATATGTGGCAAGCACAAAGGGTAACACATGTCATGTTGACGTCAGCATGATGATGTGACAGCACGAGAGGTTTCCATGTGTCACTCATTTTTGGACTTTTTGGGCCGACTTGTGGACCAATGAAAATTTGCCACATGGAAGTCCATAAAGGACACGTGGCATCCGTACACTACATGGCAGGATGACATGGCATCTATACAACACATGATAGGGTTATGTGGCAGGTTGACTATGCAAAAAGGTGACGTGGGCCAATGATTGGCTGCCACGTGGCCCAGTCATGGGATGCCACATGGTAGTGGGAAAATTCCAAATAAATCCCAGCAACCGAAAAATCCAAATATATATATATATATAATAGGACCCCACCAAATTTGGTGGAGGTCCCACCATATATCACATACCCGCCAAAATATCCATCATTTTAATTACCACCCGCCAAAGCATCTCCACCAAATATAGTTTATCCACCATTCTAGTAGCATATCTGCCTTCGCCTAAACCTCCAACAGATTGTTGTAACCATGTGTTAAAAGGGGAGGCCCACAGGTTCGACCCCAAAACCTCCTCTAACCAAAGATTTAATATAACATCCACCCATTGGTAGGCCAACGTCCTCATTATTGCACAACCGCTACATTTTTATATAAAAAGGGGTTCCGCCAGTGGAAAAGGGAGACCAAGGCATGGCCGTACGGAATGGTCACGCATTTCAAGAAAATTTCCAGTCATTTATAATAGAGGTAGGAACAGAAACCGAGACAGGGGTGTCTCTTGGACCTAAAAGTGCCAGACTCTAGATCGAGGCATGGAGACAGACATTTTTAGGTAATTCAATGGCACGAACACAGTAGTGATTTTTTTTTTCTGATATGAGCAAAGATTATGTATCTTAACTCCAGAATGAGGTATATTTATGTATTTTGCCCAATTCTTTTGTGGAGTTAATAAAAAGGCCTACCCATTTGAGAGCAGGACCCACAGATGTAGTCCACCAGGGACGAACTCTGTTATCAAGTTTTTGTGTTCATATTGAATACTTATGTCTCTTTCCTTTTGAGATTTTCCTTATTTATGGTGTACTTTATTTTATGCTCATTTAATACAATTCTTTAATAAGCCACGGGACGAAAAGATCCTGGATCACTGTGATGAGTGTCAAAGGATGGGAAATCCTACTAAGAGAAATGAAATGCCCTTGCAGCACTAAATATTATTATAACCCTTTTGCAAGTGGGGTATGGACTTTATAAGGACAATTGATCCACCTTCAAGGAAGAATAAGCACATACTAGTATGTATTTATTACTTGACCAAGTGGGATAAAGTGAAGGTAATGAAGCGTGCTACAGAGAAAAGAGTGGTTGAATTCTTCCAAGAGAGCATATTCTCAAAATTTGGATATCCTATAGAAATAGTCTAAGACCAAGGAGCTCATTTTAGATCAAGGTTCATTAAGAAAACTATGCAATGACATCATATCCACCACATAAAATCAACACCCTATCATCCATAAGGACAAGTTGAAGTCACCAACAAAGAAATGGAAAATATCTTCACCAAGATAGCTGGTCAAAGAAACTCATAGAAGCAGTATGGTTATACAATATCACATGGAAGACTACCACATGGCTTACACCCTTTGAATTAGTCTATGTTAATAAATCCATGATTCATGTTGAATTTGAATACCTTACATTGAGAACAACATATGAATTAGATATCGATATCCCATCATCAAAAAAAGAGAGATTGAATCAATTGAATGCCTTAAATGAATACAAGATGCAAGAAATTTTCAACACTGAAGTAGTGCAGCTACAAATGAAATTTTGGCATGACAAGAACATCAAGCATGGTAAATTCAAGGAAGGGGACTGGGCCCTATTGTTAAATTCAATATTTAAGGATTTTAAAGGGAAGTTGATGACCAAGTGGCTAGGGCCATACATGACTAAGAAGTGTCATGACAATGGTTCAGTTCAAATCAGAACCATAGATACATAAGGAACTCCCTTGTTAGTGAATGGGTTTTGGCTCAAATTGTACAATAACCCTTTGACAAGGGAGGAATTCATAGTCATAGTGAAAGCACAAAATTTGGATGTGATTGATAGTAGAGATTCTTTCAATCCATCCAAATAATAAGGAAGGATATAGTAATGGAGAAAAAGAAAAAAGAAAAAGGAAAAAAAAACGATGAATAAAATTCTTAGATGAAAACCTCACTAAGGTGTCTAGGACAGTTCTCTAATTGAAAACCTCCATGGAGGCAATCTCAGACCTAAAAAATAAAGAAATTCCTCATCGGGAAAGCCTCATAGAGGCTTGATGAGGCAAGAAATTGGTGTAAACCAACAATGGCACCCTTGTCTTGAAGAGAAAAAAAAATGAATTTATATAATAATTTTTATGTTTTGTAGGTACCAAGACACCCCATATCAACAAGAATCTACACAATAATCAAAGGATTAGAAACAGTGAATTTATATAATCACCTACTGTTAGAATATAGAGGATTGTGCTCGTTTAACCATTGACGATACCTTCGTCACCCAACCACAGGCCTTAAGCCACCCTCCAAGAACCTTGACCTTGACTGAGAAGAGAATTCTGGCTGCAATCAATAGCCAAGAGAGGCTAAATGCACCAAGCAAAAGAATAGAAACT
>JASDQU010221700.1:4250-17404 GCA_032191745.1 Picea mariana
ATATATAATTGTATTATAAAGTTTCATATTATTTTTATTATACAAATTTATTTATATAATGAATATTTGAAATTGATTTCTATTGTATTCAAGTATCATTTATGTTATATATTGATATATGAATTTATTTTTGTTTAATAAATTAGATTTATAGATGGTCATGTTTAATATAACAATTATGTATGTATTAAATCATTATAGTTATTTTTGTTGTGTATTTATTAAATCATCAAAGTTATCGTTGTGGTTGTTGTAAGGTCATTGGCTAGAAGGGCATGGGCACCCTTGCTCAAGTCCTCAAGAAAACAAAATTTGGGGTTTCTCTGGCACCTAAGAGTCGCACTAGTTGGGAAAGTGGGTGCCTTCAGCACACGAATACGCCAAGGGGCTTGCCCAATCATGAGAAGACTAGACACACCAAAGTGGTTGGGGTGCATCAACACGAGGAGCACACCCAAAGTTGGGGCACGTTTGTCCCAAGGGATGTGAAGGTTGATGAGCGCATGGGTTCATTTGTGCATGTGGGTCCACAAAGGGGAACGTTGGTTCGTTTGGGCGCGTTGGTCCACGAAGGGGCATGACACACCCAAAGGATGTGACGATTCTCGAAGGTGACATTTGGAGTCCATACAAAAAAACAAGGGCACACAACCAAGAATGAACAAGGAGCCAAGTAGTTTCACATGGGAGGACTTAATTTGCTTCCTTGAGGTGATTCTATGGGAAAAGTTGGGGCGACCTTCTTTGGGTTGAGTTTAACAACAGTCATGGTGACTTTGTAGTTTGGGGAAGTCTTGTAATAGGTTTTGGTGAAGCATGCTATGAGACAGAACCGTAGGTCTGTGTGAAGTTTGGAAACAAAGAAGAGACAGTGAGTATGTGGTGGGTGCATGTTTGGGGCACACCGCAAGTGTTGCAAAAGTTKCTGCGATGGACAAGTCTTAGGGTGATGAATCTTTGTATGAGTGTCTTGGTGAGGTGAGGCGAGTCGTGCGACTATRCCCAAGTTATAAACCAAGCCGATAGTTCTCATATTGTAKCTATTTMACAATAATAAAACTTATTTGGGTTTTAGGCATGTCTCGTGCTKCCCATACTATATATGTGTGTCTCTTGTTTGTTTMCCAAGTGTTCTCTKYGTTTCATGGATGTGTGCTTAAATGACTAAGTGTTAAGACTGTTAACAAATTGTCTAAGTCTACAAGTGAGTTTCACTAGAGTAGGAATGTGACTGTCCCATGGCCTAGAACGAAGTATGTGTATCATCTAGGTGAAGAAGCATCTTAATATTCTCAAGAGGTGCAAGATTGTAAGATCTAGGAAGACATGCTATGGGGATGCGACAGATGGTAGAAGAGATTGTTTGGTGAATAGATTGCCTATCACTTCACCACTATCTCAAGGATAGATTGTATCAGAGCATATTTGGCTCTTCACCACTACCATAGTCAGAACGATGGTGTTGAGGTGCAATGCAATTGGGATCACAGTTCATTGCAAATATAGTTTATTAGGAACATTCGTAGACTTGGTGAACAGTTCGGTGTAGCGAACTAGTTTATTGCAGAGACTTTGCATCAAAATTATGATAGAGATTCCAGTTGACAATGTGATGGAAGGTTGATCTGGGTGCACCCCTTGTATAGGAAAAGAGGAAATTTTGTGGTGAAACGAAGAACTTGGGCAAGGTGGGAAATCACATAACTCGTCGCATAGTTCATCGCAGGACTTATTGCAGATTTGATCGCAAAGACAGTTTGGGAACATACTTGGTGAAGGTTCGGTAAGGTGGAATAACCTTTCGTAGAGATAGTCTAGGTGCAGACTTGGTTGGCTTGATTTGCAACGAAATTAAGTGCCAGGCATGTGCACACACTTTGAGAAGACCAGGTGTAGAGTTTGTAGTGAAATGAAGCACTTGGGAAGGTGGTCGAATGAAGGACTTGTCGCAGATCTGATCACAAAGGGTGATCACCGAAGTGATTGCAGTAGGTGATTGTGAAGTGAAGTAGTTATGGTTTGTGATGAGTTGAAGCAATTGGGTGAGTTGGGTGACTTGATACAACCTAGAGAAACTTCATTGTAAGGCAGTCGGTTAGACACTTTTTCATAATGATATCTTCGTGTCATGCATCATCGATAAAAATAGTTGAGTTGAGCTGGGTTGTTGGATGAGTTGGTCAACTGTATCCTTTGGATGAGGTGATTCTTTATAGAGTTACACAATTCGGTTAACAAGAGTATGAATTAGTAGTTGGGTGGTGCATGCATGGTGCCTTGAAGCAGAAGCTATCAAGGTGTAGAGATGGCAGAACATTGGAGATGAGTTTGATTGGTTGCATGGGTACTTTAGAACTTAGATGTATTTCTAAAGTGGATGGATGGAATCAACCTTATATCTTAGCGAAGGTGCTATGTAGGTTTTTGGAGCTGCGCATGGTGAGAGGGGAGTTCATGTGGTGATTCTATGGCTTAGGCAAGTGGAGGTCCAGGACAACAGAATTTGAACCATGGGTGCAACCAAGAATGTTGTTGGAAATACTTGAGGGTGGCTCAAGTGGTACAGATTTGAAGAATTCATGTAGCAGTTGGGATGCCTTGACTTAGGTGAATGTGTGGAGAGCTTGGGGCGACCTACTTGGATGAGTCCAGTGGTGGGCTTAGGAATATTTGGGTACAGTTGTGGAGGTGACTTGAGGAGTTTCCTAATTATTGGATGAGATACCTTGGTGCATTGGTGCCTTAGCTAGATGTTTTGGGTCATGTGATGACTTGACAAGTCACGATGATGGTTCCAGAGTTTGGATGGATTTAGCAAAGAAGTCAACCAAAAATTTTTGGTAGTCAACTTGAATGGGAAGAACACATACCAAGTGACTTGGGTGGTGTTCTCTCACCTTTTGTATGGGAAAATGGATGAGGGAAAGAATACCTTGATGACCTACAAATGATTGTGTGATGACTCAAATATCCAAGAGGTTCATTGGTTGAGGTTGGAAAAAGTATTGGTGTGAACGTGCCTAAGGAATGGAAGTTATTTAGGGTGACCCATTCTACTTGGAGCACTTTGGAAAGTTCATTGGGATGTTTTAGGAGTGTGGGTGCATTGGCCACACTCATCATAGATGTTGAGTTGTGGAGAGGTGAATCGATGGAAGGAGGTGAGTTGAGGACTTGCCTTGGTATGGAGGATTGTGTGGACAAGCATATTGAAACATGGAGAGGTTACTTGGGCATGGGCATTTTTCTTGTTTTGGGAAGCATGGTTGAGGGTGAAACATAACCATTTCAAGGAATAGAGAGGTGGACGTAGCGGCATGGACGGGTGGTAAAGTAGTGTGGCAAGGAAGTCTACACGTGCATTTCTTGGTGGAGATGGGACATTTCATATCCAAAGATGTAGATGAAGATGGGGAGAATTCGGCCAAGGAATCCAGACTTGTGGACTTCATCATAAGATGATTCACAAGAGAAGAGTTGGTTAGACATGCAAAGAACAAATGCACAATGATTTCCCTTGACTCTTTGCAGACTCCGATGCGATGCAGACTGTGTGTGGTTGTATAAGATTGGATAGATTTTCCATGAGGTGGGAAGTGGAGTGAACGTGTCGTGGATGAATTTGTTTTGGGGTGACTTCATAGTGAAACAAGGTGAGGAATGACCTTGCCTTGATATAAGGACGTGTGCAAGCAAAATGAATTATGAAAGGAAGTGACCAATTTGGGCATGATGTTGTGCATATTTGAGGAGTGTGATGGTTGGACTAGCCATTCAACTACTTCATGAATTGGGTGAGAATAACAACATGATAAGGGGGTTGAGAGTATGGACATGATAGTAATTTTGGAGGCAAAACACTTGGACATTGTGGATGATCTCTTTAACGAATATTGGATATCCACCAGTGAAGCAAGGGTAGACACTTTCCTTAGTCTTTGAGGTTGGACAAAGTGATGGAAGTTGTAGACATAAAAATTGCTTGAGGACATGGATATGTGAATGTTCATGGATTGGGCATGATGGTTGAATTATCTACCCAACCATTTTGAGATGTGAGGGTTGAAAATGCACAGAGGCATGTACTTGAGTTGTAGTATGATCATACTAGTGAGTCACAAGGAGTTCAACACTTAGGAAAATTTTCGAAGTAAAGTGGGTAGCAATCAATTGTAGTAGACAACAACAAAAACAATATAACTAGACAACAACAAGGTAGCAACATTGAAATGAGATGGTGAAAAATAGTTGGGTGACCTTCATCCTTAGAGATGGATGAAGCAACTGTATTGACTCAGGAATCAAATCATGTGGAGTTGGGTGCAATGCCATTTGGTTGGTTTGTGGAAACTTGGGGTTTCCAACAGACTTAGTTGCGATGGGGGCACAAGTTCAGGAAGAGGTTGGAGATCAAAGATTTTTTTGATGTTGTTTGGGACAACAATGAATTGAGGTGGGGGAGGATGTAAGGTCCTCATCTAGAAGGGCACAAAAACCGTTGCCCAAGTATTCAAGGAGATGGAATTTTGGGTTGCTCCGACACACAAGGGTTGCACTAGTTGAGTAAGTGGGTTCCTTGGGAACACAAACACACCAAGGGGATTGCCCAAGCATGAGGCAAAGAAAAATATTGGGCACACCAAATAGGTTGGGGTACGTTGGCATGAGGAGCGTGTTAAGGAAAAGATATGAAATGATCTTACTCAAGCATTTTCAGATCCTTCTTGGCTAAAGCAAGATAGACGGGAATGTCACCGTATGTTTATAGAGATCAAAATTTGTATCCTAATTCACAAGTATTGATTACAAGGGCTTAGGCTATTTTTGTTTTTAAATGAAAGCTTGCTGAAAAATTCCTTATTTATGTAATTTTATGAATATAACAGATGGTGAAATAAATATAGAGACAGAAATAAAAAACACCAAGACAATAATCAAAACAGATGATACATAAAGAAATCGTTTATTTCATTCCAATTCGTCAAAAGAATCGTTCTCTTTACAAAATTCCTTCAGGAAGTTTTGGACCAAAGTCAAATTTAGATGTCCCCAATGAATCCTACAAAAGGACTTCTGACAGAAAGTAAAAAAATGAACTTTAAAAGCTGGAGCAACTTGCCACAGATTGCTTCCCACTCGACTTTGCACAATAGCCTTTGTCATTCATGAAATTTAATTCACAAACAAACAAGTCTACACAGACTATCAAAGATAGATCAACACCTCTAAGAAACAAGTGTCTGAATGATGTAATTCATCCCTGAATCTTGTTGTGTACAATAGGACCCTTCTATCATAAAAGAGAATTAGGCTTCCAATGAATTAAAGAATGAATGAAAATTGAATTATCTCAACAAAAAATCAAAGCGCAGACCTTAGTATGTTTCTCCTTCTATTCTCCTCTTGTTCCTCCTTTTTCTTTTTCCTGTAAGAAATTTGAATTAGTTGAAGTAGCTGAACCACTTATTTAGTTAAGTTAACTAAAACTCAACCAACTTTTTAGTTAAGAGGAAAAATTAATAAAATCATAATAAGGGTTTTTAATAAATAATAACTAGTAGGTGGGACCCCTTGTGACTCTCTTTAGTTCTTTAACAATTATAACACAACTAGTTAATCAAACAAAACATCCCTCCTTGTGACTCCTATCATCACTTTCATATTTTGACAATTTATATCAATGATAATTGAAATTATTTCCAAAAATATATTACCCATATATCCAAAAAAATAGTGTGTTGTCCAAAATTTCAGAAGTCAACTATTCTCAACAATTAATAAATAAAAACTTAAAATCCATATTTGCCACTCTGGGAGGCAATATTTCCCTTGTTGATGATGTCACCTTTTGATCTCTCTAAATTTGCATTAGGCTGTGTGGAACATTTAGGCCTAATCTCACTGATAACATGAGAGAAATCATCTCTCAAATGCATGCGGGAGGACACAGATTTGGCAGAGTCATTTGAGGGTGAGGAGGGCGCAGCAATGGATGTTCCTTTGTCAGGAGCATGGTGGGCCTCAATTTTGAACCTTTTTCTTACATGAGAAGACTGTATTGGTGAGTGGACATGGGCAGCTTGGACAATTTGATTAATAGGTGGAGGGGCAGGTAGAGACAAGTTAGGCCATCCATGATGTTGGAAGACTACCGAGTGGACAATCTCTTTCCATCCATCATTTTTCAGGGAATTCAGGTTGCAGTGAGACATGAGGAGGTACTAGGATACCAGGGATCTGTGGGGCTTGGAAGGGAGGCCTTTCAGGCCTAGGTTGGACTACTCCTTGCCCAATCCAGTTGAAAAATCAAGCTTGAAATAGCTGGCCTAACTCTTGTGAGTTTGCATCAAACTGTATAGAGAATCTTGGCCTTCTAGGGCCTCGGTTCCAATTTCCTCTTCCTCGGTTAACCCGGCCATGGCTACCTCTACTGAAAAATCTCATCCATGTATGCATTATTGATTAGAAAATAGTTTCTTTAACAACCATAAATGACAACTCTTTTAAATATGAAATAAAATTTGGCTCAACAATATATCATACTCATGCAATCCAATCCATACAAATTGTTTAATACTTGTCAATGAGTAGGGGGTGAACAAGGGTTATGGGATATGTGAGGGATTGTATTGAGAGAAAAAGTGTTAAAATGAGGGGGAAAATATCAGGATTAATGTTCACAGACATCAAACAATCAACCATATCATAAACCAAAAGAATATATCATTGTAATTCATCCCTGTGCGATCTCTTTAACTGTCATAATACATAATTTATCTTAACTATAATTAAATTTTAAGAACAGGGAGTGGATAGTGAATATGGGAAGGCGAGGGGAATTGTAATGTGTGAAAAGTGAAATAGTCGTAGGGAAAAGAATGAATACTATTCGAAAAAACAATTAAATAATCCATAAAAACAGTGCTATACCCAATACAACGATTCCAACACCAATTAAATAAATACTGTGTGTTAAAACTTATTCACTGTCCCACATCCAATTTCTTTAAAAAATTTCAATTAACACAGTGTATAATCATACTCAGAATCGTCATGAATTTCACTCATCTTGTTAAAATAATTTTGTTTCTTTTCATTTCCTTCCCTTTTATATTTAAAACAAAGTCCAAAGGAACACACAATCATATTGCTTCAACTCTATTCAACATTTAAAAATATCAAACACTACCCATAATTGTAATTTCTCAAATCAAACATAGACACAGGTCTTTTCCTGAGTTAGACAAACTCTTTTAAAACATGCCCGATTCAATTCTTTTGACAATTTTAACAATTAAATTTGCAATGAAACCATACTATAAAAATCGTGCTTCATTTCTGATGGTGCAATAAAACAAAATGATGCACGATGTCTCCATAACCATACACAGTAACAACCAAGTCACAGTCATCAACTCTCCAACTTGTAATAATCCCGATCAGGACAAATTAAACACAAAACAACCTACAAATTCAATTTATACCATGTTGTAGGAACACACAAACAAATGCATAACGAAAAGATCCATCCTTGTGACTATACATTACCGCTTACTCCCAATCAACGAATTTAATAAAAAAAATGAGCTAGGTTATTGATTCAACTGTCACAACAAAACGAGGCATTGACTGTATACCAATTCTCATTTCCAATTAGAACTTTTCAACAACACGATCAAACAGAGACGAGATGATAATCAAAACAACTATCAAACCACCCAACCAACTTATGACAGTCAACAAGATACCTGACAAGAGTGCGACTAGTTGGGTTTATCAAAATCAGGCTCTGTAACCATGAACACAAGAAATAACCAAGGGTTCACTCAATCACCAAAAACTGAGAGACTGGAGGTCGACCATATCAATAGTAGGTGGGAAACCTTCGAAACAAGAATGGTGGAACCACAAAATTTTATAATGCTTAGCTTGTAAAATAGTGTGACAATTCAACTCCAGGTAGGGTAGGAAATGATGCAGAGGAGCAGATATTTCTCACTGGAGAGTAACCAATACCAAGAACGCGCAGTCATAAACCTCTCACTCTTCTCATGAGTCGAACCACTTATAACAATACCGATAGAAATGTAGACCCCGGGTACTACCAAAAACCCTAAAGCATACTTCTTGGCATAATAGCCACCCCATAACCAACTGTGTTAATGCCAATACCACAAAATAAGACCACGACCAGGTGAAAAGATATACAGTGACCAAGAGGTGGTTTGAAACATACACATCAACCCAATAACACCGAATACAACCAGATATGGTTACCATAACTATGAGAAGGAAGACAACAAGGTTAAAAAGAGATAAACCCTCAAACAAAATACCCATAACTACTGAAAACAATAGTGAGCCATCATAATTTCCACCACACAGAACAATGAACAAAATCCCAACTTTAACCATCATTTTTTTCATTTGCAACGAATAACACACACAATCATTCCAGAGAAAATACCCACGCATTTACACAATTGCTAATCTCATGGAAGCACAAACCAATACATTACCGAGCCAACGTTCATTCATACACAGAGCGAATTCATGGATGGGTGAAAAGAACCATACCTGTAACCAATGGCCTTAAAAATGTGAGATGGTCGACCAGTTCCTTCCACGCTTGAGTCTTGGAGCTTAACGACAGAAAAACCAAATTAACAATAACCATGCTAGGGTGACGTCCCTGTGGAAGAAGTATGGAGTGATGTGCATTTATTTCACGTCGCTTCCATCCTCGCCTCCATTCAATTTTGTAGTACACTCCAGCCAGCCAAAACAATAACGTTAACCCCATGCCATTAATCCATGGATCAAAACTTGTACATATTGTTTTCCAATTGCGCCACCCCAATCCATATTAACCATTGCCAAAACCATACCATAACATATATCAAATGCGCCCAATATAACTCAATATAAATCGTATAGCCACTAAAATTGCTAGTTGGGACTAACATTAATTCTTTTTTATTTTATTTGCACATAGTATAGCATAGTATAGTATAGTTCCCTTTCTTGGATCTTTTTCATAAGTCCCTTTCCATTGCTCTTGTTTCTTGTTGTTACTTAACATGTGTATTGTGCAAGTGTAATAGGTAATGAATCATGGCGATAATAGCAATGTAATAAGAATAAATATAAGTCATTCATAACATGGAATTTTAGATCTTAGAATAACGAAATCAACACATAAAATGCATTATCCATCTTCCATTATGTCGCAAACAAAATCAATACTTCATCATCAATCATGTAGAACCCTGTAAGCAACATCGAAACAAAAACATAAAATGTGTGATAAGACTATCTCTGAGCCTCTAGTATACAAGGGGGTCCCACCTACTAGTATTATATATCATTAGCATAGTTTAAATAATAGGCTTTAGCAATACTTTGCGAGCGAAATCCTCATTTCGATTTTAATCGTTAACAAACTGGCGACTCCACAGGGAAATTTGTTTCCAACAGATTAAAAATCAGAATGTATGGTTTCGCAGACCAAGAACAACAGATCAAGAAGTTATAACCAAAATGATTATGCAACAGGGGGAAGTGAGCGGATTTAATGGAAAAATGACCGGGAATTTGCGAATAACTCATGAAAAATGTTAAGTATGAGGGGGTTTATCCCTGTATGCATAATCATTCAACCAGAACTTGCTCCTAAATTCAAGGAGGAAAAACAAACTATGGACTCTCTCTTTTAACTCTTGAATGGATGAAGAAATGGAAAGCAGAAGCAAGAGATAACCAATTTCTTTATAAGACAACAGTGAGAGAAGATAACAAATTCAATTATAATGTCAGGGGGAACATCGTAATAGTTGTGTAAGCTTGATTGTTATTGACTAATAATACCTTGCAGGAGTGTCACTGTGGCAGAACTGATCCAACATCTTATTCTTGACTGAAATTGAACTAAAAGATGAAAAGCAACAAAATTCGTGCTGGAAATGGGACTGCAAAATTTAAAAAAACAGAAATAAAATGAAAGAATTTTAAAAGCAACAGGAAGCTATTAAAAGGCATGCATAATTCAAACTATTGTAAAAGCAGAAAAAATAGTAGTGAAAATGAAAACAGAACTAAACTACTAATATATAAAAAATCCAAACAACGTTAAAACTTTTCAAGTTGGTTCCACGTAGTGTTTTAAGTGAGAACTGTTAGTGTTGTAGGAAAAAAATCGCTCATGTAAATCCTTTAGAATGTAAGAGTTAGTACATAGGACCAAAGCGATCTCGAAAGGACCTAACCATAATTTTTGAAATTTTGAATGTCTTCCCCTATTAGCATGCGTTGAATCCCACAACAATACTTTTTCATTGACTTTAAAATTGATAGTTTTGACACTCTTGTTGAAATACTTCTTAATAGTCTGTTGTATCCTTTTTATATTATCTAAGGCAAACATCCTTTTCTCCTCTAAAGCTAGGAGTGCATTTATCCTTTATGAAACATCAGAAGAATTTAATTCTTTGATTTGTAGCAACAACCTTAAGGAAGAAAGTTCCATCTCAGTAGGCACGATGGCTTCTTGACCATAAACAAGCTGGAAAGGAGTGCAACCAGTGCTTACCTTGGCGATAGTTCAATCTTCCCAAAGGGCGTAAGTGAGGAGAGTGTGCCATTGACAAGGCTTATCTTTGATGATTCTTTTGATCGTTCTCACCAGATTTTTGTTGGTAGACTTAGCCTACCCATTCCCTTAGGGATAATACGCTGATGAGGTGAAATTTTTAACCCCCAACTTAGCTAAAAATTGGGTCATCTTAGTAGAAATGAAAGCGGGACCATTGTCTGTAATAATTTCCAATGGAAGACCAAATCTGGAAAATATGTTGTTTTCAAGGAAAGAAATTACCGGATCATATGTTGAATGCTTAAGTGGGACAAATTCAACCCATTTTGTGAATTAGTTTGTGGATGTCAAAATAAAAACTTGTCCTACTGAAGATGGAGGATTAATAGGACAAATAAAATCCAATCCTCACTTTGAAAAAGGGAAGTCTGGGAGGACAAGTTGTAATGGCATGGCCAAAATGTGTTCTTTCCCAACAAATTTTTGGCACTTGTCACAAGATCTCAAAAAACCATAAGAGTCACGAAATATTGAAGGCCAATAGTACCCTTTTCTAATAATCTTGAAAGCACTGGTTTTAGCAGAAAAATGACCTCCTACATGAATGACAGAATTTGAAGAACCATGAGTTTCTTGCAACAAATTATGTGCATCCTCATCGTTTACACAACGAAGAAACACACCATTAGTAGATCTTCAAAAAAAGAAGTCTCCTATAATGACGTATCTTGTGGATCCAAGACAGAGTCTTCTCCTTTGATGAATGTCTAAGTTTTCTGGACATCTTTGGTTTTGTAAGTAATGAACTAAATTATTATACCAGGGATGTTCAGACACAGGAAGGATCTAGTTATCAATGTAAAAAAGTGTTGACAGAGAACTATCATGTTCATCGATTTCTTCACCGTTCTCAACATGTTGAGCTAAGTGAAGGGCTAAGTCACGTCCCTTGATAGTGGTAGAAGTCACGATATTCAAATCATGATCCTGGATCTTGGCAAGCCAATGTGAAATCTTCCCTGAAAGATAAGTCCATGAGAGAAAAAATTTAACAGAAGGTAAAGGGACTTTTACCAATGTATGCTTACCTAGGATGAAGTGGCGAAACTTTTCAACAACTTTAACAATAGAGAAAGCATGTTTCTCAATAAAAGAATATTTAAATTCATCATCATACAAACTTTGAATCACGTAAGCCACTGGTTTTTCATTACCTTGGTCATCATTTTGCATGAGGATAGAAGAAAATTCTTCCTCGGTGGAATTATTATATATCGTGAATTCCTTCTCAAAATCCGGCTTCACCAAAACTGGTGCGGAGCTGATTGCTTTCTTGATTCCTACAAAATAATTTTCAACATTATCTGTCCAAGAAAAAGAATGATCTTTCTTAAGTAGATTATGAATTGGTTTGACCATCACAACAAAATATGTAACAAACCTACGGATGAAGTTAATAACCCCCATAAAATCTTGGACCTCCTTCTTGGAAGTGGGAGCAGGCAGATTAAGGATGGAAACAATCCTTTTGGGATCAATGCTTATTCCTGAATCAGAGACAATGTGTCCAAGGAGCTTGCCCTCGGTAACGTCGAAAATGGACTTAGAAGGATTTAGAGAGATTCCAAATTTCCTACATTGCATGAGAACTCTTTTCAGATGGCCAAAACGATCTGATCGAGTTTTAGAGTACACCATTAAGTCGTCAAGGTAGATCTGAATGATCTTGCCGATCAAATCGTCAAAAGTTATTTGCATATATCTTTTAAAAATGGCACCTGCATCAAATAATCCAAAAGGCATACGTTCATAAGAAAAGGTACCCCAACGAGTAATAAAGGTGGTTTTATATTTATTTTCCCCTTTTACGTTGATTTGATTGTAACCGGAAAACCCGTCAAGTAAGGATATCATTTGTGACCTTACAATTTGTTGTAAAATCATTTCCATGTTAGGGAGAGGAAAGTAACCTTTTATAATAGCCCAATTTAATGCGCAAAATTCAATTCATAGTCTGATCTGACTGGTTGTTTTCCAAACAGGAACCAAATTGGAAACCCATTCAGAATATTTGACTGGAAAGATGATTCCAACTTTCAAGAGTTTTTCCAACTCCTTTCAAATAGTTGCTTCCAGTGCAGGGTTGATAGGTCTTTGTTTTTTCCTAACTGGTTTTATGCCTTCCTTTATGGGAATGGAATGATGTATGAGAGCAAGATCAAAGCCATGAAGATCCTCATAAGACCAAGAAAAAACATCTTGAAATTCACCAAGCAGCTTGGAAAACTTCATTTTCTCTTCATGAGAAATTTAGGCACCTATTTTAACATTCTTTAGAAACTCAGGTGTCCCGATGTTCAAGGAGATGGTTTCACCCACCTTCCTTTTTTGACTCCTCTTCTTTATGTTTCTCTTTATTTCCTACATCACTCGATGAAAACGAACTCTCTAGAGGAGTCAAGACCTTAGGAATCTTGTTATATTCTATGGATATAATTTCCTTGGGCTTATAAGGTTCATTTTGAATGAAATAACATATGCTCTCATCGCTAGGGAAGACCTG
>JASDQU010221701.1:0-14878 GCA_032191745.1 Picea mariana
GGAAGGACTATCTGTATTGGTTTGAGTTATATCTTGAACATTGTATTGGCAATTTATGATAAGGAAGTTTTCGCTGGGTTTTCTTCCCCTAGAGGGATTCCCAGGATAAATGCTGTGTCTCTTGTGAATGTGTATTTCTCATTGATCTTGTTCTTATGTTGCTCTTATCTATTGAAATGCAAAGAACTATAATAATGGCATAAACATTAACACCAAGCAATACAAAAATTCCTCTCCCAAAGATGCGCCTCTCTCTCTCTCTCTCTTTCTTCTTCTGGCAACTGGTAACTGCAGCTTCCTTCAATACTTGCGCACTAGATGAGTGAGCTGGGTGTGTGTCCAAATGAGGCGTTGGCCTCTCTTATTTATACAAACTGGCAGGTGCTGAACAAGTGTCTTTTCACTGGCAGGGCCGACTTCTCATTCTGGGTTGTTATAACCACTTTAATATATTCTGGGGCCGTCTTTTCATTTAGCAGTTGGCAGAGAAGAACTTGGAGGCTATCGAGGATCAACATGTAAGTGCTCATGTAAATCTTTTAACCGATCCATTCAAGAGTTCAAATTGGTTTCAGGATATCATTTTATATTTGGAAAATTTATCCTATCCCAATAACTTTACCAAGACGCAGGGGCGATCTTTGCAGCTTCATGCTACCAAGTATTGTTTGTGGCAGGGACAACTAGGATGGAGAAATCTTGAAGGAGTGATCTTGCGGTGTGTGGACTTAGATGAGTCCAAGGATCTCTTAAAAGAGCTTGATTCTGGAGTGTGTGGCAGGCATTTTTCTGCTCGAACCACCGCACACAAGATTATGCGTGCATGCTATTATTGGCCGACACTTTTCAGAGATGCGCACTCTTTTGTTCAAGCACGTGAGGCATGCCAGAGATTTGAAGGCAAGCAGAAGCTTCCTGCCTTGTCTTTGGATCTAGTCATTGTGGAGGCCCCTTTCCAGCAGTGGGGTCTTGATTTTATTGGGAAGTTTTTACAGAGTTCCAGTGTAGGACGTACATGGATACTAGTAGCCACCGATTATTTCACCCGGTGGGTGGAGGCAATGCCACTTAGGAGGCAATGCCACTTAGGACATCTTCCAACGCTATTATTATCAGGGTTTTGGAGGACAATATCCTCACCAGATTTGGTGTTCCACAGAAGATCACGACTGATAATGCTAGTGCGTTTCGATCAGTTGAGTTATTGGCATTTTGTTCTCAGTATGGTATTACTTTGGCTCATGTGGCCAATTACTACCCATAGGGAAATGGTTTAGCAGAATCAAGTAACAAGAACTTGATTAGGATAATCAAAAAGACAGTTGGGGACAACATGAGAGCTTGGGAAAATTGTCTCAAGTTTGCTTTATGGGCAGACAAAATCAAACGGAAAAGATCAACTGGTAAGAGTCCTTTTGAGTTGGTCTATGGATTAAATGCAGTCTTTCCTATTAACATGAAATTGCCTGCATATAAGCTATTGGGACAGTTTTCCACCAACAAGGAAACCTTGCAAAACCGCATTAACGAGTTGGTGCAACTAGAGGAAGATAGACTTATGGCCTATACACAGTTTACAAATTACCAAGCACATATCAAAAATGTATTTGACATAAAGGAAAAAGTCAAGAAATTTCAGGTTGGTCATATGGTCTTGTTGTGGGAAAAGAAAAACGAGAAATCAGTGGACCACAACAAGTTTGACAGTCTTTGTTGGGTCCATACATCATTAATTCATTAGTAGGGCCTAACACATTTTAGCTGGCTGATTTTAAGGGTGAACTTATAGGGCTTCCTGTCAATGCGCAGTGTTTAAAGTTCTACTTTCAATGAGGGACATAGTCCCAAACAATTTTGGGTTTTTTTGGGYAGTGTTTGAGTAGCGTTRGAGTATGATGGGCATCGTTTAAAGTTCATCTTTCAATGAGGGACAYAGTCCCAAACAATTWTTTTTTTTTTTGGGTGGTGTTAGAGTAGCGTTACAGTAGGTCCTTTTCCTTTTCCGCATTGTCATTTCAATATTTCCTTCTTGCTGAATTTTTTAGTTTTAGGACAACAATCCATATTTCCCTTGCAGTAACTTTTCCATTTAGTATTTACTTYGGTCTTTTGCATAAGTGTTGCTGATCTTTGCCTAGTTATATCARCATGTGTGTTGAAATATTGTAACTTTGAAGAATATTCTAATTAAATTTGAGTTATTATCTTATAGATCAAATCCCCTTTTGCAGATTGATCACGTCGGGTCTTGTATAAGATCAAATCCCCTTTTGTGGATTGTTCAAACCATATTTATATGGTGGTATTTGTAAAGTCGCCCCCTAGTGTTTATAAAGTGGTTTTAACCACTTCTAGAAGAAGTCTGCCCTACCATGTGAAGAGACATAACCCTAGCGCCTCCTCAACTAGTATTTATATGTGAGGATGGTGCCTCACTTACACACACTCTCAATCACTCATCTAGTGCGCATATCTTGAAGGTAGTTGCAGTTGCAGGAGGAAGGAGAAGAGAGGCATATGCTCAATCTTAGTTTATCTTTGGTGTTTTGGTCTTAGTCTTGGCATTGTATTGGCAATCTATTATTGAGGAAGTTTTTGCTGGGTTTTCTCCCCCATGAGGGTTTCCCAGGATAAAATGCTGTGTACCTTGCGATTGTGTTTCTTTCAGTGATCCTCCTTATGCTGTTGTTTTGGAAATGCATTGAATGCTCATGTAATTTGGAAATAACCTAATAACAAAACTAAAACTTAACATGGTATCAGAGCTTGACTGAATAGAGCACCTTTCACTGGGTATCTAAAAACGTCACTGTTACCATACAAGGAATTTAGGGCTTTTTACTGAAGAGGAAGTTTTGACCAAAAACTATCTTGGGAAGTGCACCTTGCCCTAGCACATCTTTTGGCAGCTTGAGCGAACTTTTTCAGTGGCCAGATTCTCTAGAAAGTCAAACCCTAGTTTTGGCTAGTACCAGAAAACCAGGAAACCAGAACCGGTACCAGAAGTACTAGTCCTGATTTGCGCAGGTCAAGTTTCAAGGGGGAAAACTTGGAATTTTTTGAAACAGTCAGCTCCAGCCAACTTGCCTCAGCCCAGCGCATCTCTTGGTAAGTTCAGATTCATTTTCTGGTCATTTTCCTAGCTCCAGGTGAAGATGTCTGCAAGCACCAAGCTTGTTGACAAGTTAGAAGGTGTGGAAAATTTCCGTGCATGGAAGTACAGAATTGGACTCATTCTTGAAGAGAATGACCTTGCAAAATTCATAAAAGAAAATGTACCGGAACCTGAAGAAGATGAAGCCAAAGAGAAGTGCAAGAAGGATATTATTAGGGCTAAAAGAATAATTGCAGATTCCATTAAAGACCACTTGATCCCTCATGTGCCTTCTAGGAATACTCCAAAAGATATGTTTGATGCCCTAACCAGAATGTATGATGGAAAGGACATCAACCGGAAGATGAACTTGCGAACCCAACTCAAGAATACAAAGATGCAGAAAGGAGAAACAATTCAAGACTATTTCTCTAGGGTTTCTCAATTCAAGGAAGAGTTAGAGGCAATTGGAGACAACTTAGATGAAAATGAACTTATAAGATAGCTCTTAATGGTCTCACAATACCTTGGGATGCCTTCATCCAAACTATTTGTGCAAGAAAAGAGAAACTCCAATTTGATAGTTTATGGGAAGAATATGTTCAAGAAGAAGCAAGAGTAGCCAACCGAGAAGCCATCCTATTAAGAGATGAAGATCAAGCCCTAACTGCTCATGCTAAAGGAGGAAAGAAAAAGTCTTATTTTCAAAAGGAGACCCACTTTCATAAAGAATCTCACCCTCCAAAGAGATTCCAGAAATATCATAAGGGTCAAAGAAAGGAAAAAAAATCTTCTCTTATCAATGTTATCATTTTGATAAGATGGGACACATCGCTAAAAATTGTCCTGCCAGAAGGGAAGAATACAAGAAGAGAAATAACAAAAGACATCATGCCCATGCAGCTAAAGATGATGAGCCACCCAAGAAGAGATTGAAGATTATGTTTTGTTTTCAGCCCTCTTGGGATCTGTGACACCTGGAGAGGACACTTGGCTCATAGATAGCGATGCCTCTAAGCACATGATGGGTTAGAAAAACTTTCTTTCTAGCCTTACAGAAAATGACTTCCCCCAGAAACTTTCACTTGGAGATGATTATCAGTACCCTATCAAAGGAACAGGAGAATCCACCTACAAACTTGATTCATGAACTCCGATGAGAATGAAGGATGTACTCTATGTACCAGGTTTGACAAAGAAATTAGTAAATTACTTTCTATCTTAGCTCTAGAGAAGAAAGGTTTCAGGGTTGCATTCATAGATGGTGAAGTTCTTATGTGGCCTAAAGGAAAAAACCATAGAAGATGCAGTTGTTGTTGGAATAGAAGAAGGTGGGTCGTACAAGTTAAAAGGTCACTCAGATGTAGCCTTAACTCACTCTACTAAAAGTCCTTGTGAACTTTGGCATAGAAGACTAGCTCACATCAACTACAAAGCCTTACCATATGTAAGCAAGGTAGTTACAGGTTTACTAGAATTGAAGGTTGATCATGAAGGTGTATACAGGGGATGTGCACAAGGAAAGAACATAAAGAATCCTTTTCCAAAGAGAGACAATAAAGCATAAGGAATCTTGGAACTTGTCCACTTAGATGTATGTAGTCCAATGCCATCAACCTTTCTAAGCGGGTATGTATACTCTGTATCTTTTATTGATGATTACTCTATTAAGAGTTGGGTTTATTTCTTGAAATCAAAAGATGAAGTACTTGGAAAGTTCAAGAAATTCAAAGCCTTGGTAGAAAACCTCTCCAAAAGGAAAATCAAGATACTCAGGTCAGACAATGGAGGAGAGTACACTTCAAATGAATTTGGAAGCTTTTGCAGAGATGTTGGGATTAAGAGGGAGCTCACCACTCTGTATAATCCTCAACAAAATGGTGTAGCAGAAAGAAATAATAGAACGATTATGGAAGCGGTAAAGACTATGATTCACGGTCAAGATCTTCCAATGCACTTATGGGCTGAAGCAGCAAGAACAATAGTATATTCCCAAAACAGATTATCCCATAGTGCACTTGGATTCAAAACTCTCGAAGAAATGTTCATCGGAAAGAAGCCGGAAGTAAGCCACTTCAAAATATTTGGTTGTCCAATATTTGTACACATTCCAAAAGAAAAGAGAACTAAGTTGGATCCTTCAGGAAAGAAGGGAATATTTGTTGGATACTGTGAGGTCTCGAAGGCCTTCAGAATTTACATACCAAGTTACCATCACATTGAGATCAACAGAGATGTAACCTTTGATGAAGATGCAACACTCAAAAGATCAAGGAAATGCCAGCTTGAAGAAGTATATGAAGAAGAACCTGTAGCTCCAATAGTTGCAGAACCTGTGAAGAAAGTTACAGTTACCCCTGATGATGAGATTCCAGAAGGTCATGATATGATAGATTCTTAAGAACCTCCCCATATGACTATCTCTCACAAGAGAAAGCCAACTTGGGCGAGAGAACTTATTCAAGATGCAGAGAAGTATGGTGCCCCAAAAGGAACCATGAGACAAAGCAAGAAACCTAAGCCATTCTCCAACTATATGGCCTTGATGTGTGATCTCATAGAAAAGGAACCTACTTTCTTTGAAGAAGCCATTCAGAAGAAAGAATGGACGGATGCCATGACAGAAGAATACCAGTCCATCATAAAGAATGATGTATGGGAAGTAGTTCCCAGACCAAAGAACAAAGATGTGGTATCTTCCAAATGGATATGCAAAATAAAACATGCAGCAGACGAAAGTATTGAAAAACATAAGGCAAGATTTGTGGCTCGTGGTTTTTCTCAGAAGGAAGGTATTGACTATGAAGAAACATTCGCTCCTATAGCCAGATACACTTTTATCAGAACAATGCTAGCTCTTGTAGCTAAAATTAAGTGGAAGTTACACTAGATGGATGTGAAAACAATTTTCTTAAATGGTGTTATTGAAGAAGAAGTGTATATAGAACAATCACAAGGGTTTGAAGTTGAAGATAGAAAGACTCATGTCTGCAGGTTGAAGAAAGTTCTATACAGGTTGAAGCAAGCTCCTAGAGCTTGGTATGGTAGAATTGATAGTTTCCTGACGAGCTTGGGCTTTACCAAAAATAACACTGATCCTAACCTTTACTTCAAGGTTATGAATGATGAGCCAGTTATATTGCTACTATATGTGGATGACTTATTCTTAATAGGAGAAGAAAAACTCATCACAGATTGCAAGAAGAAGCTCGCTGCAGAGTTTGAGATGAAAGAACTAGGCTCGATGTATTATTTCTTAGTTCTTGAAGTCTGGCAGAGCTTAGAGAAGATCTTCCTTAACCAGGGGAAGTATGTAGTTGAAATACTGAAGAGATTTGACATGTTGGAATGTAAAGCCATGAACACGCCCATGGAAACGAATTTGAAGCTCCTGGTTGATACTTCGTTAGAGTTGGTTGATGCTACTCTATATAGACAGATTATTGGATCATTGATGTATCTGACGAATACCAGGCCAGATATATGCTTTGCTAGGAACACCTTGAGTCAATATCTGGTGGAACCTAGACGTGTTCACCTTGTAGCTGCAAAGCATGTGATGAGATATTTTAAGGGTGCGTTGGATTATGGTCTCCCTTATATTGGAGATCATGACTTCAGACTGTATGGTTATACTGATTCAGATTGGGCTGGAAGTGCTTCAGACGGAAAGAGCACTTCAGGATGTTGTTTCAGTTTGGGGTCAGCCATGACTTCATGGCAAAGCAGAAAGCAATCCAGTATTGCTATCAGCATGGCAGAAGCAGAGTACATTGCAACATGTTCTGCCAGTTTTGAAGCCATATGACTTCGAAAGTTGTTGACAGGTCTGTTCAATCGGGAGATGGAAGCCACCGTGGTTCTATGTGATATCCAAAGTTGTATAAAGATGACAGAGAACGCAGTGTTCCATGATAAGTCGAAGCACATAGAGATTCAGTATCACTACATTTGTGATATGGTGCAGAGGGGAGCTATAAAGTTCCAATATGTTGGCACAAATGAACAGGTTGCAGATGTGTTGACCAAGCCTCTGTCTAGCATGAAGTTTGAGTACTTCCGAGGCAAGCTTGGTGTTGTCCGAAAGGACCCCCTCGAAAGGGGGAGTGATGCTGATGATACTATGGTATCCTGACCAACAACAGGGAGCTCCGTTGGGATTTTATATCCTAGGGGATTGATCATCCCTGGGCAGATCCCGAAGGTTCGGTAAGGACTGTCTGTCAGAGTACCACAAATGTTGTTGTTGATGCACCTACCTCATTCTGTTGCCATATGTTGTTGATGTAGTTGTTTCAGCCTTGTGGTCTTGATGATGATGTTTCAACTTCGTGCTGTTGATGATGTTGTTGTTTCGGTGTCGTGCTGTTGATGATGTTGTACCAACCTCGTGCTGTTGATGATTTTGTTTCAGCTTCATGCTGCTGCTGATGATGATGTTACTCCAGCTCCATGCTATGAACGGTGATGATATTGATGATGAGAAAAACTTCCGATGATTTTTAGATGTGCCAGTCAGTGTTCCAGATGTTGCCCTCTTCTTCTCTTGATGATGTTGTGTTGGGTCATGTCAGTAGAATACCCTTCTCGTTAAGGGGGAGTGTTGAAATATTGTAACTTCGAAGAATATTCTAATTAAATTTGAGTTATTATCTTATAGATCAAATCCCCTTTTGCGGATTGATCATGTCGGGTCTTGTATAAGATCAAATCCCCTTTTGTGGATTGGTCAAACCATATTTATATGGTGGTATTTGTAAAGTCAGCCCCTAGTGTTTATAAAGTGGTTTTAACCACTTCTAGAAGAAGTCGGCCCTACCATGTGAAGAGGCATAACCCTAGCGCCTCAACTAGTATTTATATGTGAGGATGGTGCCTCACTTACACACACTCTCACTCACTCATCTAGTGCGCATATCTTGAAGGCAATTGCAGTTGCAGGAGGAAGGAGAAGAGAGGCGCATGCTCAGTCTTAGTTTATCTTTGGTGTTTTGGCCTTAGTCTTGGCAATCTATTATTGAGGAAGTTTTTGCTAGGTTTTCTCCCCCATGAGGGTTTCCTAGGATAAAATGTTGCGTACCTTGTGATTGTGTTTCTTTTAGTGATCCTCTTTATGTTGTTGTTTTGGAAATGCATTGAATTCTCATGTAATTTGGAAATAACCTAATAACAACACTAAAACTTAACAATGTGGTCGTGTCTTGTGTGTCTTTCTTTTCTTGAATAAATGGTTGTCCATTACTGTCATTCCTAGGTCAAAATTTGAATGTCTATCTTATGCACGTCGAGCCTTTTTGTCTATCATTAGAGTGAGCCTGGATGTGGGTCCCGTTTGTCATTGTTCCCGAAGCATTGAGCCTTTAGGATGGGTAGTGAGGAGACAGAGGAGTGTCTTGAGTCATCTTATGTCTTGTCTCCTCATCTCTTGTCATTGAGTATTCTGCTTTGAGTTAGTCGTCCCCCCTCATCCAACATAAGGATATGTTACCTAGTTCTTTCATCTTGGTCTTCTTGAGTTATCACTTCGCGTTGAGGGAAGAGAGACATCATTGCTCTTCTTATCAACAGGTCATCTTGTATCGACTTCGACACATTATCTACAGATGACCCAGAAGTAGAGCACCTTGGTAGCCGTTAGTGTCATTGGCGGTTATTTTGCATCCGACAAGGTCAAGTATCATTGGGCCTTGATTGGATGATCCTTGTCACTATTCGACTTCAAATATCTTTTCACAATGTTAGGTTGTGCTCGTACCTTAGGACCCATTGACATTATTGGTGGTGTTCCTTCGCACTTCACAGGTGTTTACATTATTGACATCTAATGAAGTGACTTTCTCCCTTGTGTCGACATCAACACATTTGCCACAGGGAGGAGTGTACATTATTGGGTGGTAGCAGGTAGCGGATCTGGATGAGATCCCTTGGTTTTCAGTTTTCAGTGGGAGGATTATATACTTTGACTCCATGGCCCATTGGACAGGTTTTAGTACTACATGTTTTTCCTGATCAACTTACAAGGCCTCTTCTACTTCCATGCAATTATAGTGGTATTCTTGGTACATTTCTTCTTCGGTTTTCACAGGGCATCATTGGTTCATCTTATAGAGTTCTTACTGAACATCAGTTTAGTTTTATGGACATAGAGATTCTTATGATTCTTCACATTCCACAAGGGGATCTCCTCCCCTTGAGTCGGCATTGTTAACCCCTGGATTTTCACCCTCGAAAATCTTGAGGGTAAAGAGCCAGCATGCATTCCTTTGGTTGGCATTCTGAGATTCTCCCATAGTTTAACTTTTGTGTTGAGCACGAGGATGGTTCCCACACGAGACAAGTACTTGATCGATACATGGTTGTTTGGTTCAGAGTTAGAGTTGACTTGGTTTCTATGCATTTTGAGAGAGACGTATACATCCAACAGGTGGTGCTAATTTTAGGAGACACGGTTTGAGTGGGTTTCTTGACAGTTTGGAGCAATTTTGAGCATATAGAGAGAGTCCTTGCATGATCCTAGACCCAATGGCCATTTTCCGGGTGACATGCGAGAAATTACTATTTTTAGCAAGTTTTGCTCCAGGCCTTGGATTCAGATTCTGAGCGCCCAATATTGATCTTTGAGACATTCAGAGTCTTTTGGATCTTTTCCGAGATGATGCGGCATAATTTACTATTTTTAGCAGGTTGAGGACCATGGCTCACATGTCAATTTTGATTGCATATTCGGATCCCTTGCGGAAAGATGAGATCAATGAGTATAAAGCCAAGGGCATTCGATTGACTTTCTATTTTTAGCAGTATCTATTTTTAGAGTGACATGTGGCGGTGTTCTCCTAGTCTTCCTAGATGATGTGGACAGTTTCTAAAATTTAGGAGTTGGATTCTATTTTTAGAAATTTCTAGATTTAGCAGGTACAATCATCATCCATGTAGTGCCAAGTGGCAAGATCAAATTTCGACGTGTGGCAGAGTTTCAGTGAGATGTGGCATCTACGTGGCATCATTTGACCAAGGGCGCATAGGGTGAGGTGGCACTCCCGTTGAGAAAGTTTAGCCAATTAGGCTAACTTTTCTCGCTAATTCTTCTTCACCTGCCATAAAACCACTTTCCATACAGTGCTTAAACCATTTGTCTGTTAAAATTTTGGTATGCTCGTTTAACCATAGACAATGTCACATCGTTGTCACCCAATCATAGGCATTTACACATGCCACCCCCGAGCACAATAACCTTTTCTTAGATAGAATGATTCTCGCAAGTCCACATTAGAGCCAATAGATAAACCCTTAACCATAAACACCACTGCTGCAACAACAACTCAATACCAAGAGAACGTACCTCTACTAATGGAAGCGTACCTTTACCAAGAGAAGCGCATAAGAGAGATACCAGAAAGACTGAGAATACTCCATGACAACTGTTGCACTACTCCCTCTAGACTTGCGCCTGCTGCTGCTGCAACTGCAACTCCTTAGACTTGCGTACTAGCTGAGTGAGTGTTTGTCAAATGAGCCAACGCCTGCCTTTATTTATACTAGTCTGTCAGGTGACTTTTCCAGGTGGGGCCGATTTCTCTTTTTGGGGCCTTCTAATTCTTTATTATTATTCTCCTTGGGCCGACTTCTCTTCGATGGTTTTTACACATTAGTTTAATGGTTCTCTTACTCCCAGAATATTCCATTCTAAGTACAAAGGTTACACTTGGAGGTTAATACCTCCCGCAACTACCAAAACATCAACACTCCCTCTTAGCTAGGGAGGTATTAACTAAGATGTTCTTCATGTAATGGTCTCAATCACATCCATCCATCTCACATGGCATGGGAAATACTCACATGGTCTTGTAGACCAGTGTACAGGTAGCATCACCATAACCACACATGCTATCTCATGATCAAACAAATCATGTCACAAGTTGCATGGCCACACATGCCATCTCATGATCAAACAAATCATGTAACATGCTCTGTCATAGACACACACACATACTATCTGATGGTCATGTCACAGTCATGCATCTGAGTCTCATCAACACATGTAACATATCTCTAGTGGGAACAACCTCATCGTCCTCTCGGACCTTATGTCATTACATGGCTTTTATCTAGTTCACACAGAACTAGGCAACCATCTAGCTCACACATAATCTGGAATATGCAGTTGAGCCAATTTACATAGAACTGCACTACTACCCAATCCAAACATAGTCTGGGCAACTGCAACTCACTAGCTCACACATAATTTGGCATCTAGTTCTCACATAGGATCATCCAACTCACTAACACGGAGTCTGGATCAACAATCACTCATGTACATAGGGTCATCCAACTCACTAACACAAAGTTTGGATCAACGACCACTCATGTACATAGGGTCATCCAAATCACTAACATAGAGTCTGGATCAATGACCACTCATGTAGAACTAGCCCTTCTGGTTGGCACACCAGGCATCCAACCCACAGTGACTGGTAATCTAACCACGAGGGTTAGGTGATGTAGTGCACACACACTACCCATCTAGCCCAAGGCTAGGAAACACCTCCAACCACACAGGTTGGCCCTCCAGCTTGAAAAGATGGGAAACTGGCCCTCCCCGAAGGATCCGTGTCTACTGACCTTGTGCGAGGTCATGCTGACTGGTGCCACAGTTAGTAACGTGCCTATAAATGACCACCTACTACTGCTACACTCTGCAAGCTACTGCCCCAAGAATCGCATATGTGACTCATCACTCCCTCTTACGAGGGACGTCCTTCTAGACCAAGCCAAGCTTGTCCCTGAAGTACACAAACTTCACTCTTGACAAAGGCGTTAACACATCTGCTATTTGCTCATCTGTCGCGAGATACTGGAGCTTCACTCCTCCCTTCTGCACCATATCTTTGATATAATGGTGCATGATCKCGATATGGTCGAACTTGTCATGAAACACYGGGTTCTCTGACAACTTCACACAACTYTGGTTGTCACACCAGATACAAGTTGCGTCTAACTCGAGATCAAACAATCCTACAAGCAGCTTCCGAAGCCACACTGCTTCGCTGCTAGCTGAACACACTTCTATATACTTTGCCTCAATCGTACTGAGCRCCACACTAGTATGGTTCTTGCTAAACCATGAGATCATAACTGATCCCAAATTGAAGTAACACCCATATGTACTCTTCTGGTCTRTGACACTACCGGCCCAATCTGAATCAATATAGCCATGCAGGCTTATCTTACGATCTGAAACATATCTGAGTCCATAGTCAATTGTACCTTTTAGGTACCTCAACACATGCTTTGCCACAACCAAGTGAACATGTCTTGGTTCAACCATATACTGACTCAAAGTGTTCACCGCAAAACATATATCTGGTTTAGTGTTCGTCAAATACATCAATGAACCAATCATCTCCTTGTACATGGTGACATCCACTATCTCTGAAGAAGTATCACTCAATAACTTCAGGTTCATCACCATCGGTGTGGGCATGGCTTTGCAATCCATCATTTCGAATCTCTACAACATATTTTCCTTCRCAYAGGAAAATCTCATCCGGTTTCTGCCACACCTCTAGACCCAAGAAATAATGCATCATACCCAGGTCTTTCATCTCGAACTTTGATGTAAGATTTCTCTTGTACTCAGCGATGAGTTTCTCGTTCGTTGTTAGAAGCAGGTCATCCAATATCAAAAGGAAACCAATCCCAGACTCATCAAAATAACTGTCTGGCATATCCTGCCCTGGGTGCTTGCTTAAGCTTGTACAAAGCTTTCTTCAATCTGCATACATGAGACTCCTTCTCATGTATCTTGTGGCTGCTCTATGTACACTTCTTCTGACTATTGGAGCAAGCGTCTCGTCATAATCTTCTCCCTCTTGTTGGGAGAATCCTCTGGCCACAAATCAGGCTGTGTACATCTCTATGCTGCCATCAACAACATGTTTGATCTTGTAGATCAATTCGGAAGTCACCACTGACTTCCCTTTTGGTCTCAAGACAAAATCCATATTCTAGTCCTTCTGACTGGCTTCCTCCTCTGTCACTGAAACAAGGGAAACTTCCTAGGAGGTCTCATATCTCCTTGAAGCCTCTGAAGCTTCGATCTAGCCTCCTCAACTCATGGCACCTATCTGTCAGTCCTAGAGGACGTCTATCTTTNATCTCTGAAGAAGTATCACTCAATAACTTCAGGTTCATCACCATCGGTGTGGGCATGGCTTTGCAATCCATCATTTCGAATCTCTACAACATATTTTCCTTCACATAGGAAAATCTCATCCGGTTTCTGCCACACCTCTAGACCCAAGAAATAATGCATCATACCCAGGTCTTTCATCTCGAACTTTGATGTAAGATTTCTCTTGTACTCAGCGATGAGTTTCTCGTTCGTTGTTAGAAGCAGGTCATCCAATATCAAAAGGAAACCAATCCCAGACTCATCAAAATAACTGTCTGGCATATCCTGCCCTGGGTGCTTGCTTAAGCTTGTACAAAGATTTCTTCAATCTGCATACATGAGACTCCTTCTCATGTATCTTGTGGCTGCTCTATGTACACTTCTTCTGACTATTGGAGCAAGCGTCTCGTCATAATCTTCTCCCTCTTGTTGGGAGAATCCTCTGGCCACAAATCAGGCTGTGTACATCTCTATGCTGCCATCATTAACATGTTTGATCTTGTAGATCAATTCGGAAGTCACCACTAACTTCCCTTCTGGTCTCAAGACAAAATCCATATCCTATTCCTTCTGATTGGTTTCCTCCTCTGTCACTGAAACAAGGGAAACTTCCTAGGAGGTCTCATATCTCCTTGAAGCCTCTGAAGCTTCGATCTAGCCTCCTCAACTCATGGCACCTGTCTGTCAGTCCTAGAGGACGTCTATCTTTCCCATCTGAATCTGAGGAGGAATACTTTCTGAATGAAAGTCTCTAAGCCACTGACTCTCTTTGAGATCATGCTCACTCTGAGTCTCCATGCTTCCTCTGAAGCTTGGCTCCCTCTGAGTTTATATAATCTTCGAAGCCATCTATTCGCTCTGTGTGTGATGATTTCCTTTGAAGTCTCCTATGAACGGTCCAGGGGAGTCTGCTCCTCCCTACTGGATCGTGATGAATGACTCCCGTTGAACTCTAGCTCCTTCTGAGCTGGTACTTGGTGTGGCTGCCTTCCTCACCACTGGTGGAGCCATCTGCTCCTTCTCATGATATGGCTCATCAATGCTATATATCTTTGCATCCTGCAAAGTGTCACGGGACCATGCTGGTCTCTTCTTGATTTCTGCAACGATTCTGGATAGGCCCTTCTGGTTCTACTAACTCTTCTTGATGATCTGAAGAGTGATCAATTGAACTAGATGGATCTGTTCGGTCATCTTTGGAGCCTTCTGCTCCTTACAATCAACCTCCATATGAGATACTATGTATCTCACAAAAGTACCCTTCTTTCCAGAAGGTTTTAAATTCGTCCTCTTTTTCTTCGGTACATGGATGTATACGGTCGTGTATACAACTTCTTATCTGGATAGTCTGCTCTAGGGAAAGAATAATTTTAGCATCCTTTCAACGAGTTGCTCACCGAGTTACTAGAAACTTCACTGGACCAGAGGAACTGCAACTGGTACTGCAACTGGCATTGCAACTTCAAAAGATTGTAGATCTGATTCGGGGAAAAGATGCGCCCTCCTTAGGCGACCTTCTTAGTGGGTTCAATAAGTGCTCAACGAGCTTGACAATGGGGAAAACTGAGGATCTTACTTCTAGCGGTTAGACTGTTATGAAGGAAACCAACTCT
>JASDQU010221705.1:982-17770 GCA_032191745.1 Picea mariana
AGAATGTCGATTTAAATGGATGTTGTATTTGCATTGGTTAAATTTAGTAATCATACACATGGTTAACAATTACACAATTGCCAAAGCCTCTGGTAAACAAATCTACCAGTGTAAACATGAACAGTTACATCCACAAATGTTCATTATGCAATCAGTTCAACCTCCACCCATGCTATCAATCTGGATGTAAAACAAGAAATGTTTGACACATATTGTATACTAAAGCAAATCCTGTAGTGAGCACTCCTGACATAAAATGAGAAACGTTTGAGACAGAATGTATACCACAGCAAATACTGCAATCGGAAATCCTCACGTAAAGAAAGAAATGTTAGAGACAGATTTATACAACATAAGACATTAGATTGTTACCCGTCCTTCTCTTATTAGCTAACTTGAACAGTTTTCTGTATATGCCAAGTGCCATGAGTTCCCTATTTAGAACTAAGCGATTTGGCGTTTCAGTTGACTATGTGTGTGTTAATCCCACTTAACTGTCAAAACATTTGCAGATGCCCGGAGGAAATAGAAAAATCCCCTAAGATACATACTAGCAAAAGCATATTTGCCCAATAGAATAGCATTACAAAGAAACTCACTNNNCACATTACATGTACTAGTGGACAGAAACTTGAACAAAAATAGAATAATCAGGCTAGAATCTATCTAAGATGGAACGAGAATAAACCAAATTTCCTACCTCAATTCCTTTTTTGGATGTTAGTGATAGAGAATAGCAGGATGCTCAGAATGCACAAACTGACATTTATAATTGACAGACTAATGAACATTTTGAGAAAATGGTTTCAACGACTGCTTTGATAGTATGGAAACTTCCTACTGAGGATCTGAGAATACTCTCCTCCATGGGTTTCATGATTGAATCGCATCATATTTCTCACCCATGGCACCTCCTTTCTGCTTCTGGAACTGGATATATTGCAAGGTACTTGCAAAAAATGCATCCACAGATAGATCTTGAGTGGCACTCTCACTTTGCATTTTCGTGGCAATCAATTCTATGAGGTCTCGAATAAGATTGCTCGTGATCTACGGATTTCCCTTCTCAAAGAAATATATATACCTGATTTCCATGGTCAATTTTTAATTGCAAAAAAGGTATCAGAATACATACATACGTCAAATTCCATTGTCTGAATATAACCAATACATAATGAAGACAAGACTGGTTAGTATCAATATTCTTCACAAAATCAACAGATTCCCAGTGTCTATTTCTATGAAATAAGGTCTTACTTGTTAAGTATCTCAACAAAAAGAGTCGCAGGTCCACTATTTCCTCCTGTGACATTAGCCATTTGTTGAGCAGCGTTAGCTATCCTTATAGCCCTTTTAAGACAAAGTAGAACCCTGAGATCAACGATTGGTTAGATTTGCCACTCTACAAGTAACCTGTCCCACATATCAAAAATTTAGTCAATAAAATAACAAACAACTTGCCTTTCTCCATCCTTTACTCCACCCTCGTCTTCAACCCAGAAAATGTGAGAACATACATAAACAGCTTTTCACTGGTCCTGCTTATGTTACAAACAGAATCAATTTTAGGAATAAGAGGAAGCTTATCTTAAGTGTTTTATCTTGTGGCATACATTTTTGTTGTATTTTGTTTCATTTGAGTCACAAGATTAGAAAAATTAAGTTAGAAATAACAATAATCTCATCAAGATAAAAATATAATAGAACCCACCTACAACCCATGAGAAACCATAAAATGGTTCA
This sequence comes from Picea mariana, assembly GCA_032191745.1. Classification (NCBI taxonomy): domain Eukaryota; kingdom Viridiplantae; phylum Streptophyta; class Pinopsida; order Pinales; family Pinaceae; genus Picea; species Picea mariana. The sequence continues at coordinate 2,726 of JASDQU010221705.1, forward strand.
ATCTTGTTGGAATAATGTCATCTATAGAAACACAATCATAAGTTTATTTTCCATCAACAATGCGGGAAAATTTTATTTCCCAAATTAGAACCCTTGTAATATCTCCACTTGTGGTGATAAGGAGGTACGCACACTTGGGAAATGCACGACTATCACCTCAGTATCTTTACCCTTCACTTTAAGCCAGCTCCTAGAATCCATGGGGGGTATCCCAATCTACATAAAGTAAACCTCTCGAATAAGTCATTGTCTTGAAAAATATTCACTTCAACAAACAACACCTCAATATACAATTATATATTCAATTTCTAATAAGTGATAAGATTACTTAAAGAATATCCTATGGAAAAAAAGGGCACAAACCACCCCAATATAAAGAGGGTTAGGAGCTAATTATTACATTCTTAGTCTAAAATAAGATATAGCTTCCGCATTAAATACAATATAATGTTGATAAATTACAATCTTAATCAATATGCAGTCATGAACTTTGCACAAACTTGTAATAATGGATGGTGAGCCCCCCTATAGTTTTACCAAGAGAATCTCCCAACAAAATACAAATACAATTAGAAATTGGGATACCAATTTCATAACTAGATATGTTATATAAGATTGAAAAACAATATAGAAATGAAGTATAGAATAGGTGAGGGTTACAATACACCTTTGAAGCACCTAACACCATCCTTTAGGGTTTCACCAAATTTTATTTCTAATGTTAAAAATTAATTTACAAATTTGAAGAACTCCTTAAATCATCCCACAAGATGTTAGAACAATCGTTAAAGCACAATTAGGGAGGGGGAAGGGGGGGGATTTTCCTTCTTAGGATTATACATTAATAGTGAAGCATAAACCCTTGTACAATATGTTTATAAATAAGATATAACATTAATCACTCACTAGTTAATAAAGGGATATTTTTGTATGTTTTTTTGTTTTATTATATATTTTTGGTTTTTTATATTTATAAAGAAAGAAAGAAAATTAATTTTTATTTTATAATTTTGGTAGTTTCATTTTTGGAAATTAGACTTGGTTCCTTGTCTCCACTTAGGTATTTATGGGGTCAAGAATTATTCCCCTCTAATAATTGGTTATCCAAGGTTTATGGATTAGAGTGACACACTAGAACCTTACAGGAAAATATTTTCTTCTCTAGTCAAAACAATTCATGAAAAGTAAGGCCCTACAATAAGGGTTTCCTCAAGGGAAAATCCTTCACCAAAAAGATCAACTATAACTTTAATACAATAATTAAAAAACCTTTCCAAGGAACCAAAAGGAAAAAATAAAGAAATGGATTAAGTACTTACGAAATTTAACAAGAGAAGAAGGAAGAAACAAACCATATAACATATCTTCTCTAGTTGGTTAAGTAACTCCTGAATTGGATCAATATTGATAGCTATGTATAAATCTTGAACATTCACAATAATATCTTTGATGAACCAAGAAAGAGAGAGATCCAAAATTTACACCAAAATTATGTGAAAAATATATTCTATTAAAAGGATTTTAAAATGATATCCAACAATTTACAATGATATCGAATGAGAGGAGAACCTCTTTATAGAGTAAGCTTCTACATCATTTTCATTCATTAATAATTCATTATCCTAGAAGACTGAGAAAGGAGACTTGAGATCCACACAAATAAGGAGACTAAGTCAATACAAAATCAACTTATGCCACATGTGGATAAAACTCTCATGCAAGAGGAGCATCCCACAAAACAATGGGGACAATATTCTCTCCAAGGACAATGTTCCATCAAAAGGGTGATGTCAAGGCCTCAAAATAGGGAAGGGTATCCTTCCAAGCAATAAAGGATCCAACGTTCCTCTCCTCTAGGAATAATGAACTCATGAAAATGTGGATAATTACCTCTAAAGTCGATTATCGTCTCATAATGTGCTCAAGGAATCATCAATACTAGTATTCAAGGAAATATCAAGCCCTAAAATTAATAAAAGGTTCTCCACGAGGCAAGGAAACTCAATCTCCAAGTCAAATCATGTACCAAACCATCCACGTGGATATCATAAACCCAACACTTGTGGGTCGGTCCTCATATCATGTGGAAAACACCTTCAAAAGTGGTGGAAGACAAGCAACATTCTAGGATCTCTAATGTTGCATGTGTAAAGGATGTCCATGTGTGCAAAAGAAGTCGAAATGTGCCTCAAAGGATATGACCAATGCTTGAGAATGTGTGTACTTCCTTATTAAATGTGAAACTACCTCAAGAGACATGAAATTGAGTGAACATGTGTAGAATCATCTATGATAGTAGATGGAAAAAGTGTGAATAATAGATAAAAGAGGGATCCATGATTAGGAATTTAATAAGTGTGTTGTACATAGGTGTGACAATATTTACAAGGAGAAACACTTTTACATCATAAACAAGGGGGTAAGAGACGATGTAACTCCACTAAATAATGTTTCCTAGTATATCTAGCCTAAGATGGTTGCATATCTAACCTAGATCATAAATGATCGACATGGTGAGAGTTACGAGCACCAAGTAGTAATTGACCATAGCCATAAAAGAAAAATACAATTTTGAAATGGGGACTAAAATGACAAGCCATGAACAGACATATGGCATCCAAAGATTCTACATAGACCCCATGTCAATACACAAGACATATAAGCATGGTTTTGTACAATACATGAGTATAAATACAACCACACTTTCCACTCATGCCGATACACTAAGACACATAATAGGTTTATATGATTGTCCAATTTTGGTGAAAAAATGTACAGTACATTGAGTTGAATCTAAGGTGTAATAGAGAGCACTAGGGGTTTATTTTAATGCAAAAACTCCATATTATAGATTCATGGATGTATTCAACAAGAGAAGATCATTTTTTTCATTAACCCCATTTGCAAGCATAATTTCATCAATACTAAATTGGATAAAATATTGCAAGTTCCTACATAGAATATACAAATGACACATGTTGAGGGTAAGAATTTTCAAATTTTTAAATATGTGAAGCTTACCATGGATAAATATGTGATGCAGGAGCATCGCCAGCACATCAAGTGAGCCAGTGTGGAGCGGGAGACAGCTGGACTAGCCAGCACAAATTTTGAAAACACTTTGGGATTGTTGCGCAAAGTCTTTAATGAATCCATTTACGAAGGCGCACTTTGTATATTGTAATGGACCTTGAGCGGATAACTCTCGTCCTTTAGTACATAGTCGGCATTTAATGTAGTTAATGCGGGTATATAGGATTTTAATTCTAGATTTGATAGCTTAGAGTCCAAGAGGGAAAACGGATATAGACACCCTCATTGTATCATTGTAATATTAGCTAGAGAATTCTGAAGAAGACAAAGCAGAGAACTGTGTGAAGAACGCCCATGTATAGGCATTTGAATTAATAGAGGAAAGTTTTGATTCAAATCCATGGTTTTGTGTTGTTTCTCTGTGTATTGATGTTATGCTCATGAATGTTTATTTCCTATCATACATTTGCTTTTATATGCTGTGTATGTGATTTCATGGTGGAATTGAAGTCTGAGAGGGTGAGTGAATGAGTTTCAACTATTTCTCTAACTGAGCCAGAGAATTCCTACAAGGAGTGCAGTCGAATTTTTCGCAAGGAGTGCATTGACAGAAGGGTTCAATTAAAGATAGATTTTGTTCTCATTTCCTCGAAGGTGAAGTTAGGCACAGTGCCGTGCAAGGAGTGCGCAGGCCAAGCTAAGTCTCAGAGTTGTGATTCTGAGCAGAAGTATCAGAAGACTATTGTTGCAGGAGTGCGCGGAGTCGAGAGACTTCGATACTTAGATGTCGTCGAAGGTTTGCTGCAAGGAGTGCGTGCAAGGAGTTCTATGAAGGCGAGAATAATCTCAGAAGGAATAGGTCTTTCAATTCACGGAAGGATAAGCGCAGGGAAGCTGCCGTTGGAAGTCTGAGGGAAGTGTCGCAGGCTTGTGAGCAGGTGGATGAGTCTCGTGGAGAGACACTTTTTCAAATTGAGGATTACTCAAGGGAATAACGGACGGTCGGAATTCTCTGAGGAGATTTCGCAAAGTTTCGAGGACCATTGGATCTTGCAGAGGTGCAAGGAGGTTACAGTGAGAACGTCTCAAGGTTTGAAGATCAGGAGGGGCAGAGCCATTGATCCCAGCCATAGGAGCCGTTAGATCTACACGAGATATTGTGTGTTGGGGGTTCGCGAGTTGGAGCTGCAAGGGATTGCATCAAGAGCCGCGATATTGCGAGACGCGATATCTCGACAACCAAAGGGTAGCGTGTGGGACCGCAGGAGTGAGTGGAGGACAGGTGGCATAAGTCATCGGGGTTTCACAGCGAGAAGCACCGAGACATTGGTGTCCGGATTTGTGATCCCGCGAAGTCCGATATCCCGATAGAAGTGACGGGGAGTTGAGGAGACAGCTCATGCATGTGCCGGAGTTTTGGCGTATCGCGAGTCGGGATTTGGCGAAGTAAATGGTTGACATCACGAGTGGTGAAAGCGCGATAGAGCCAAGTCCCGACCAAGTGAGATAAAGTCAGCGATTGACTGGCCATCGAATCTCGGGGGTGCGAGAACCCAATGATCGACCGTAAACTTGCGAAGTCACGAGTTGTGATCCTCCGATAAGTCGAAAGAGGAGGGTCGTGCAGAAGAGAATCTATGGGTACATATTTCCCGATAGGGAAATAGAAGAACCTTGGAGTTCTTCGGGCCGAGAACAAGAAGATCCTATGTGTGCGCATGGACCTTCCGACCTGCGGGTGGTGAAGGGGCCGTGTAGACGTCAATATGTGTTTATTTAATATTTTCATGCTATAGATATGGTTGATGTTAACGAACTTTATTCTAGGATATCCTTGATGGAATCAATTGGTACAATTAATATTAATGTGCGGGAGAATTTTATGAAGCTTTAGTATAAGAAAAACAAATCATACCACATGATATGTCTATTAGTAAACAAGAAGTTCCCAAGGGGCCACATGAAGAAGTCAATACAGAGAAAATAATTGCATTACTTGCTAAGACATCAAATGAAAAGTCTAAGGTTGGATAAGAGGAAGAATCTATAGATGAAAATCCTCGAGAAGGGTAGAAAAAGGAAGAAAAATCTAGAAAGTTCAATGACTCAAACAAACCCCATGTTGAGAAGTATCGGCAATAAGAACCAAAATATTTAGCGTTAGAAGTCAACTCAAGATGGCTATTGAGTGAATCCTAGCACACCTTGTTTCAAAATGTTCAATAGGGGTTTTAATATGGATAAATCCTTGCTCGGTTTGAAAGGAAATAATGATCTAATCAGTTAAGATCACTTACCTAGGTGCATCAAGTCAGGTAAATAAAACTAATGGCTCAAGACTTAAAGTTTTAGGTGATGTGATTGAGAGAAGGGAAAAACAAAACTGATAAATCCACCAATAAACAAATCTTGTTCTTAATCTCCTTATATAGTAGAAGAATTAAACTTTATGTAGAAATCATTCCAAATAAGATTTAAGAAGAAGAAACACCAATGTGGCAAAGATTACTAAAAACCCTTTAAGGCAACCTTATCAACACATAAGCATTTGTCATAAGCTCATATAACATCAGTAGATTGGTTCAAAAGAAAACAAGAAGATGATAAACATAGAAGGAATACAAAATAACCATTAACTTTATTAGCAGTTGAAGTCTCTACATATGCAAGACAAATCAAAATAGTATTTAGATATACAATATTAAGAAAAAATAGGGATTGAACCTTTTCTTCCTCTACTTCATCAAATATATAGAGTTTTGCATCAGTTTCATACATTTATGATCGATATGATCTCTAGGGATATCTCAAAACTAACTCCTACAGGCCCTAAGGGTGAATGTTTTCCATATCTATTGATACATAGAAATAGAAAATAGTTACAACTTAGATACTATAATCTAGGCAACAACATTGCATAAAGATATCTCTTTCTTGATTCCACTTGGATGGTATGTTGCATCCTTCACGAGATTCACCTGATCCTCTATCATCCATCTGTTTCAACACTTTGACAATAACAGATGACTGATATGTATTGCCATCCACTAAAAAGAGGCTGTAAATAAACTTTTAAAGGGATCTCATACTCTCTCTTCAGATTCCACACAATATTCACCTCATCATCTACCTTTCCCATCACAAAAATTCAATTATGTGCTTTCTTCTACAAAATCGGCTGCTACAGGTGTTTCTGTAGCGCCAATATTTTTCCTGTGAAGAGTGTTATGGGAACTTCTTGTAGCGCTCTTTTAAAGCTCGATTTTAATATCCTTCATGCCTTTTTCTTTCCCATGTTATGGCCAGTCATTACTCAAAGGGGTATAATACCTCAAATTGAAAAAAAAAGGCTTTCTTCAAGCATGCATCATCATTAGTCAAAAATTAGGTTTTGCATAAATTCTTAAGTTCTCAAATTGAAACTTCTCCTTGGAAGACAAATTTAGCTTTCTCAACTAAAAGATCCAAATTGTTACCTCTTTTTTTCTTTGTTTCAGAATGAGTTGCCATTTTCTTTGGCTTACCATATTCAAATTTGATCAAAGGTTTTGGACCCTTCTTGCTTTGTTTACTCTATTTTCTTGCAGAAACTTTTTCTTTCCCTGTAAGAGCCTTTTTGTTTGTCGTTAGATCCTCTTTCTTTGGTTTCTTCTTCGCAGTTCCATTTTTAGAAACCTTCTTGCTTGTTGATGGCCCCACATTAGGGTTTATAGGTTCCTCATTGATTAATATAACTGGGTAAAATCATGAATCTGGGTAACACTTTCGTGACAATTGGGTCTTTAAAATTTCTAGCGGCAAGTTTTCGGCCGAACAAATGTTTCTTTCGGCCGAAATATTTTTCGGCCGAAAATTTTCACGTTAAATTTAACGGTGCCCTCGAAATTCATGTACAATGTTTTTTGGATGAATTATTTTCCCATGGTAAGCATATTTCGGCCGAAATACTTTTCGGCCAAAACGTTTATTTTTAACGGATTCCGTTAAAAACTAGGCTTCGGTCGAAAACGTGAAAATGAGACTGTTTGGAGGAAACTGCAAATTCTCTCCATCTTACTTCATCTTTGGAGGTAGCGGACTCCTACAAATACTCAAAATTTAGTTTGAGAATTGATACTAACATTTTTAAAATTGAATCTTCTTTCATTGGGTATAATTTGTTTTCATTTTCATTGTTTTTATCTAATTTTATTTAGTTTTATAAAAAAATCATTGCATAATATTTTTAGGTGAGATTATGATTCGGTGAAATGAAAAATCCATATCTCTAAAAATACACAACCAAAAATTATGGAAAATTTATATTCATAATTGTTAAACTTTTCTCTTCAAAAGAGTATTTTTAGATTTTACTTTTAAGTAAAAATTAAGATAGATACAAGGTGTAGAAAAACATGTGTTTAAAATCTGCAACGTTTTCATCTTGGTCAACTTAAAAAAAATCTAGAAATTATAATATTCATCTGTTAGATTCAAAATTATAGTCATAATAAAATAGAGTCTTTGTAGATTGTTGCAGTATATTTCATTTCTTAAAAACATAAGTTTAATAATAGATACATTGTTGTGGAAAACAATAACTCATTATCATTCATGTCATGTTTAAGGAACATACTGTTAAACAATTGTCAAATTGACATATCAAATCTTGATTAAAAAAAAATTGAAAAATAATCATTAGAAATATAACAAAATTATTCACAAGTTTTGTTTTTACTATAAAGTGAAATTCTAAATAAAAAAAATACTTTTGTATGCCGCAATTTGAAGAACTTGTGAAAATACAGTTTTTTTTGTCATAAAACAAGCAAAAGTGTTACCCATCTTTACGATTTTACCCAACCTTATATTTGATTGTAGGGTTATACATGGCTTTGGATTTCAATCTGAATTTGTTTTGTGGCCTATTGATCCTTTTCCTTATCATAATTTTATATCTATCGACATCATATTGTGAAGAACTAGAACTAGGAGGAACAATATTTGGAATGGTTTCTTTAGGTTATACAGGGTTTGCATGTACCTCTATTGTTTCAGGTTCTTGAGTTTCAGTCAAGATGATGAGCTCTACTAACCTTTTACTTTTTCAAATATAAACCTTCTATGAATGATGGGAAGGATGCATACCTCCACCCAATGCATGAGAAGATCCTTCACCTGTTTGCAAACTGGTTGGAGTATTCTCAACTTGTTCATCTAAAATCTTCAAACTGGTATTCCTTTTATTCTTCCTTGAAACATCATGTGGACTTGTGCTTGATGATTCTCTTTACATTGTTTCAATAACTTTATCAGTTGACTTTTGGGAAGGAGGATGAACTTCTATTTTAAACCCTGACTGGATCAAGAATTGATCCCATGTCCGCTGTCTTTTCTCCAGCTCTACTTTAATGAGTATCTTAATTAACCCTTGACGATAGATACCATGCGGGGGATTATTGGGACTTGCTTGAATTTTCATGGCCATTTTATTTAGGTCTCTCAAGAAATAATATGGAAGGCTCATGCTTTAATTCCTAACAAATGAAGGAGGAATCGTAGATGAAACAAGAAAACAGTAGAATAAATTACTTCAAATGTGATATAGCATTTGAGAATCAATAAGGCCTCCACCCATTCATCAACTATCCAGTCCCTAGGAATACCCTTGGCCCAATTGGGATCTTTATGCTTTGGTTTCAGGAATTGGTTGACATCCCCACCTCTGATTAATTTTTTCTTGAACCATTTTTCACCATCAACAGGGAGAATACAGGCTAATGCTATTGGATCCTCTGTAACATGCATAATGAGATTAGTAATCCAGACACTCTGTCCATCAAATCCTTCAGCAAATGCTTGAGCTACATCATAGTGATAACCATCTAATTTGGTGCAAAACATATACCGATCATCCTAGTCAAAGATATGTTTTTTTTTTTTTCGTATGCCTCCATAATCTCGGGTCCTTGAGGTTCCATTCTATTTACATGTCCACTTTTTTCCCATATATACTATCACGACCAGATGATTGGATTCTTTGCTGTAAGAGTGGGATATTCCTTCTATGTGGAGATAGATACGAGATTTCCTGGCTATATGGAGGAAGTATAAATTGAATCAGCTTAAAGTAACAAAATAATATGCCAAGTTACAGTAACTGTTTTTAAAAAACACCCATCTTCATGATGTCCTGGATAACATATATGAACAGGTGAAATTATTGCCACCTTTACATGTTGTAATGTTGATTAGGTACTTGATAACCACCTTGAGTCTTTCATTCTGCTAGGTAGGATGATCCACATCTTCAAACTCCTCCAACAATACTCGTGATGATGAAAAATAGGGACAAGCGGAAGTTCCTGTGGTGCCCTGCATAAACTGTCCTTTGGCATATTTTGGAAGGAAAAGACTTGAAAGTCATTATCAAATTTTTGGTAATCATGAGACATAAGTTATGACATGACATATGACTATAATAGAAAGATTTAAAACTAATGATGTCAAGAAACAATCATATAAACATGTGCATAACTCTTCCTATCCCATTTTACAAGACTAAGTATCTCTCATTTCTCTCCATATAACATTATTTTGATCCCCATGATAAATATTTTGAACCTTTAACAATCATAATGATCAGGATTTATAACTCATACAATTTTTTTTTTTAAATCAAGAAAATAAGAGATGATATATAAAACATTGTAGAACATAATCAGTGATAACATCACCTACACCACCTAGAGAAACAACAATCATCAAGGAAAGGGTGTGAACATAAACAAATTTATGGACCAACATGGAACTATAAAGGAAAGTAGTATGGAGGCACATGAATGGTTAACAACATTGCATGGAGATATAAGTGTAGCACAATGACCCCATGGAACCAAAGAAGAAACAAGAATCAAGCTCAAGGTGGAAAGGAAGCAGTTGGACCCCATGTTCACATTTTGTTAGGATGGATGGATTTTTGTTCTTAATACCGATTTGCTACATTACTTTGTCGATCATATTGTATGGTCCATTTCTATATGTTTAGGATGAAACATTCAAAGGGGGATGGAATGAAGTGTACTTATGGGGGGAGTATGGATTACTTGGGGAGGTTACCAAGGGGAATAATAATATATATATGTTTGCATTGCTATGCATGGATTCCATCTCTAACAAATAAGACCCATTTAGTTGTGTGAAAGAAATAAGTGTATGATGGTTTACTAGAAGGTTTCACCTACTAGAAAATTCCTACTCTAGAATTTTCCTAGGAGGTAGATCATATTATATAAAGAAATATAAGAAATGTGATGGTATGCGTTGTGAAGAATAGTGTAAGTGTATCAAGCATTTATTGTGGAGTATTTTCCTTACAAAATAATTCATGGTGTTTTTTGTAGATTATTGTGTTCATTCTTTTATTATCTATTGTGTGGATCTATTTTTCTTAAACTAATATCTATCTTAAATTTTCCTATTTATTGAGCATGCTACATATAGTCAAGCTTAATATTCCCCAAGGGTGGTGTTAGACCACTTGTTTATGGGGATAACATATATTATTATGTTCAAGTACATAAGATTCACATTTTTCATGGACTAGCAATAAACCACTTATTACGTGGAAAAAAATGACAATTGTATATCAATTATTATGAATTTATAAATGTATTTTTACTTATTCCACCTATTCATATTTATTAAAATGTATTTATTAACATAAATATTATAAAAGTTTCTTAGAAAATTTATAATGAATATATTGTTTAATAAATCATTAAATCATTAATTATTAATTAAACAACAGTTTTGTAATGAAAAAATAAAAATACTATGAAAAATGAAAAATATATTTAAAATGTTGCAAATTGCAACAATATTACAAAATGAAACTCGGTATTGGATACAAAATGCAACGAACACACAAAATTTGACTCAAAAGTGATGCAAAATGCAACAATGACAATAGATGGAAACTAAACTTGATACCAAGATGAACTATGATGCTAGTTCCAACGCTAGTTTGACAATATAGTAGACCAATGATGCAAATATGAACTATGGAACAATGCGCATGTGTCATTATATGCACAAAATCAATGCAAATTGTCATTTTGACACAATGACAATAAAAAAAAATAACACAACTATGATAGAAGGTATGACGCCCCTAAAAAAAAGAAATTAAAAAAAGGGAAGTGATAGAAAAGTGTAATTCCTCGTGACCCTATTATATTCCTGAGAGACAAAACCTTTTATAGGAAAAAAAATATCACTCCATAACCTATCTCAACAAAGTACACATAGAAAGAAACAAAATGTTCCTAGTAGCAACAAAGCCAAGCCAGATAATAATATTGGTTGAGACATGGGAAAATAAAGAATCCTTCATATTCGATGGCATAGTGGTCACGAAAAAACAAATGGAGGCTATGTCCTTCCATATTTTCCATAATACGATTTTGGCAACATAAATCCTCCCATTGGTGAGGTGTGATACAAAATGGCTCACTAACAAAGGGTTTATGTTTTTAATTTTTAATTTTTTTTGGTTCTACTACTAACAAAAGGCCTATGTTTTTAATTTGTTTTTTTTGGTTCTACTGAGTGAGTTGTAGTTTTAATAGTCACAACTCTTTATTAAACAATTTTCATCACTTTTATTACTTTTATTGAATCCCTCTTTCAATGATTTAGTGAAAGCCTTAGTTCAAGTCGTTTAGAAGGTGGAGTTTTGTGAATGTATAGGGATGGATCAATGTGAAGTGGAGGTGTTACCTTCACACCTCAAATAGAAATAAATGGCTAAGGTGAAGGAACTGGACCTAAATGAAATAAAGATTGAATAAAGGGACGAGCCACCATGAGAGTGCAAGGAAGGAGTGATGCTATAAATGGGGATCCAAAACCATGCAAAAGATTGGGTGTGTGACAAATCACATGAAGGAATGGACCATACAGAGCTTAGGACCATGTAGAATCTACATTCCACCATCTATACTTTACAAGGGATAAGGAAAACACATGCAATGCAAGGGAGTTGTTGGACCTTTGCATCAAAACCTTTGCTTTGAAGAGAAGCCTTTCCCTCTACATAGACGAATTAAAAGATCTCTAAGTTAAGGAAGGCAGATGCCTACCTCGTAAAGGATGTAGCCACACAAAGTAGTGACATGTGGAGAGATAAACAAATAAAAATATTCCACGTAACATCCACATTAGAAAAGGTAAACCCAAAATAAAATAAAATAAAACGCAACACCGACAAAGTTCATTACAAGAAGCAGTGATATTAGGGGTTCCACTAGCAACATTTGAGGTGTTTGTGAGGAATATGGAAAAGGCATAGTTCTTGGCAATCAATTCCTGGGAGATAGTTTATTGGCATCCCAAGGTGAAAGAGACCATTTGAGGGAGGTACTAAAATGAAAGGCCAAATAATAAGAAAGGGGAGGCAATGATTTGAGATAGAATTGACATGGAGAGTTGAAGCTTAGGGAGTTAATTGAAGAAGAAGACTGAAGACTTAGAAAAATAAGTATGTTCTTAGACTGAGAGGATAAGGATGAGTGGATGAGGCCATCCATCTATAGGGAATGAAGATTGTCTTAGATTCAAGCTATAACATGTGAAATGTAGAGATTAGTAAGAATACATTTGAATCTCTATTTGAAAGTGTGTAACTGTAAACATTCATGAGGATAAAAAGAGACAAAAAATATTATCTTAGATTCAAACTATACCATGCGAAATGTAGAGATTAGTAAGAATACATTCGAATTTCTATTTGAAAGTGTGTAAATGTAAACATTCATGAGGATAAAAAGAGCCAAAAAGGATATTTGTACTAGTTTTCCCAAAAAGGATTTAATGGTGAAATCTTTGATGTTATTACTATGTATAGGGGTGATATATATAAAAATATTTTTCTTCATTTAAACTATGGTCTACAAATAATACAAAATAAAAATTAATGCATGGTGAAATATAAAACATAGAGAAACATTTTTATTTCTACAAATTAGTTAACGTTTATGTTGGTGAATCACCTTAGCCATACGATAAAAGATCATAGGTCATTCAAATTATCTTCTTTTACAACATCCCTTTATTTCTTTCTAAAATACTCCACTAGTTGACAAACTTTTATATCATCTTAGATCTCAATTCTTTTTCTTCTATCCAACAATGACTTTTCAATAAATTTCTCTTTTTTAGGATTGTCTAGCATATTTCATATTTGTTCTCCACCAGTGAATTGCTCTTTTGTCATCCCCTCTCAACATAAACATAATGATTAAGCATGGCCAATTTTAAGAATGTAAACATAGCAAGAAATTACAAAACCTAGTTAAAATTGCAATCACCCTCACAAATACAAATAAAATCTAATTTTAATTCTAGATTAAAGATATACAACAAATTGACTTTTTATTGACAAAAAAATACTTTTAACATATTTCTTTCTTCTCCACTAGTAAATTCCTCTTTGATCATCCCCTCTCAACATAAACACAATGATCACAATGATTAAGCATGGCCAATTTTAAGAATGTAAACATACCAACAAATTACAAAACCTAGTTAAAATTGCAATCACCCTCACAAACACATATAAAATTTAATTTTAATTTTAAATTGAAGATATACAACAAACTGACCTTTTATTCACAAGAAAATACTCTTAACATGCATCCAAAATACGAGTAGATATAGATATACTGGATCAAAAGTTTCATGATTGATCGCTGGCACAAGTATTACTTATAGCTCTGGTGGCAAGACGAAGGTGAATATTTTGTTCTAGAAACTGAATTATCCGATTAAACCTTTATCTGACGACGTCAAAGCAGGAAATCCAAATAGAAACACAGGCCAATGCAAAGCCCTCGTCTCATAAAGTAAGTTATGGATTAATACCCATTCCTTATACGATTCCATTGAAGTAATTGTATGTACGCAACAGTTACAGTAACCATACCATTTGAAATAAGTCTATATAAATAGATATTATAATATAAATATCTCTGGTTTTAGAAGTGCGTATTGGTGGTGATGATTATACTCTCCTTCAACCGCTGACCCCGCCACCTCCACAGCCACCTCCGCCGCCGCCGCCGCCTCCACAGCCACCGCCGCCGCCGCCGGCGGCGCCTCCACAGCCACCACTGCCGCCGCCGACGACGCCGCCTCCACAGCCACCTCCTCCCTTCCGCCTTCGTCTACCTTCTGCCATCGCTGCTAACATCCGCCTTCGTCTACCTCCTCCACTTCCATCATCAGCGCATGAGAGAATAACCATAGACACCATAATCACCGCTGACAGTACCACCAATACATTCCACGCCCCCGATGATACATGATTCTCATAAATTAGCAAATCAAGAGGAAGCCTCGTCATTCAGAGAGAGTGATCGGAGCGTATTCCCAGATACTGCGGTTTCAGAATTAATGGAGGAATTAAAGTTTGCTAAAGTTTCCGTGCAGAATGAAGAGTTTAATTCCGTGCTTCGTTGAACCACCGTAAACGAGACCCAAAATATAAGGATTGAGTCATGTTGCACGCTATTGTAACGTCTTATCCATTACCTCAAATAGAAAATCAGTGACTTGATTCCCCAAACCTAAACAGTGTAGGTATTATATTAATAATAATAATATATTTTTAAACAGTGTAGGTATTATATTAATAATAATAATATATTTTTAAGGTTATGGTGATCAAGTCAGATATTAAATTTGTGTATGAGATTTTTTGGTTTAGGAATTTTATTGGTAAAGTCTATGACATTTCCTATTTCTTTTGGATCTGGATTTGAACATATAATCTCTTAAAAAAAATACATGTTCTTAATCATTAAACCCACTCAAAATACATATATCATATACTAACTTTAGATTTAGTTCAACTAAAAATATGAATAAAAAAAAATAAAAACCTAAAATATAAGTTTAAATATACCTAAATTTAATTTTTAAAATGTGCCATATCTTAAGTTGGATTTATTGCTGTTTGATATCAGTTTTGTG
>JASDQU010221707.1:0-14447 GCA_032191745.1 Picea mariana
TGTATAAGCTGATCTATTGATGAAATCCAAAGGCACAAAGAAGAAAGGGGACTTGGGTCCCTTCTCTCTCCAATGGAAGGCTCTTGAGGCCCTCAAAGCTTGCTCTCCTTACAAAGAAAAGATGAAAATGTGGGCGAAAGAACTCCAAGCTTGTTCACTCAAAAGAGGGGTGAATAGCTCTATGAAATGCAACTTGTGATGTGTATTGCCAAATAATGAGTCCTTAGCAATCTCAGTAGCATAACAATACAAAGAATTCCTTGAGAAAATGGTGGTCATTCATGGCTTTTTATAGCCAAGCATTGGGTCATAATGTAACCTCTTTAGAATATGAAAAGGGGCTCTATAGGGCTCATTTAGGTCTTTGACCAACCCACCATGAGGATTGCGCTCGGATTTGGTGTCAAATCGACTTGGGAGCTGATCCATTAGTGGTTGGGAGGCCGACCAATTTCAATAAATGCGCCGTTTAGCAGGCGCGCGGGTTTTTCGCCCAACAGCCGCGCCTTGTGCACATATACGCTCTTTGTACGTTGATGTTACACGCATATGCACACGCACCCAGAGGATGTAAAGCGCCTTTCAATTTTTTGGTCATTTTGTATAGTTTTTGACCCTTTTGCAATGCTGTGGCATTAATCCTGTGCCATGAATGACTCCAGTCCTGTTTTGATGATGCGGAGTTCTTGTCGCCACGTGCGGACGAAATTTCAGTGATAACACCATCCCAATACTACTCTAGCCTGAGCACGCTTAACTACAGAGTTCTAATGGGATCTGATGAATTAACGATATGTTGTAGGCATGTATATAAGACCATTACATGATGTCTGTAATTAACAAATGAAGATATATTCCAACCATGCTACAAATATGGAGATTAGTTGAGGCTGGTCTGATATATTCCAAGTATGCGAAGATATGCAGTCGCTGCAAATTACATACAACTAAAAGAAAAAAATCACAATAAAGGAGCGACGATGTATATTGATGGAAGGCCAAAGGCGTCGGGAAATATTTCAGGGCTTATTAATAGTACAAGACCCGAGACAATAAGAAATCAACCCAATTGTATATTTGAGGGACGTGAAGGAAATTGAATATTCATATATGTAATGAAAATAATAGCTGTAAGGAGAGAGTTGTTGACCAATTACGATTTGAATCAAATCGATGGAAGCAATGATATAATGGGGGTAAACATGTTCTACTAGTATACCAAACCTATAATTAATATTTTCCTTTTGATCCTTGCCTGAGACCTGTTCCTAGAACCTCCCCGGATCTTAGCCCATTGCCTAGATTTCTTCCTTGCCACCTGAATCTCTACCCGCTACTTGGACCTCTGTCCACTTCTCGACTGTTCTTCCCACTGCCCTTTATAGTGTACAACTGACCCAACGACCTGGCTTGTCGGCAGTTTGTCTAGCAGTTGTTGATTGGTGAGCCCACAACTGCTCTTATCCTTATGTTTGTTGCTTCCAAATCCCACCACCCTATTGTCCTTCACCCAACTCATGTACCTTTTCCCACGCGACCTCCTCAACACTTTTGTAGTTGCCTTTTCCACGCGTTGTGTCTGTGCCTTCTCCTGTGCATCCCATTTGCTCCACAGCCCCTCCCACCTCCAACTTGATCTCAGTCTAGTGGTATATCTCCACACACAATTGTGGCTCCTCTGCTCCTCTTCTCTCCTTCTGTGTTGACGACCCTTGCTGCGACTAACTACTATGGCAGTTGACACAACAATCGCTTCTCTTTTGCTACCCACACTTACACAATGACCCTTTTTGCTGGCCCACGAGCGTATGTAGCAAATCTTTTCGAATAACTCCTTTCTTTGTTGTGGCAACTTCATCCAACAACATGGAGACTTTACTCTCTAGAACAATCACTTCAAAAACCAATGCAGTTGTATGACATACGCCGACTGCTATACGAATGCATCCTCTTTTTTTTTTTTTTTNTCGCTACTGTCCTTTTTATTTTTATTTTTGGGTTTTACTCTTTACCCCTGCAACAAAAAAATTTCCCTCTGTAGAATAATCATGATCCTTGTGCAAATCTGGCTTCCTCATAACCACAACTCTAATACCATGTTAATTTCTGTAAACCTAGCACCCGACTAATAATCCTGAATAAAATAAAATTTTTAATTAAAATCACAGTTATTTTATTAACCAAATATTAGCGAAATCATAAAGAACTGAAACCATACACATTGCACAAGATATCTTGTTAAACACCCCTCAAAAAACCCCGAAGGGAAAACCAGATCTGAGTTGATTTTTTAGATAAAATCTGGGGCTCCTGTCCTAGGATAATGACCCATATGAGGAAAATACAATGTAGAAAATAGACTAGCCTACTTGGATGATATCTCCCTTGTTTCCCCTTTACTCCTTCCTCTGACCTTGCCCACTCACACTTGGATGAAATGCTCTTCACCCAATCAATGAGATCTCCTCACTCTCTGTGTGACACAAGCTCATGAGAAAATAATCCCTCTTTTCTCCAATGTACTTTATGTATGTCTCATCCTCTCACTTAGGTTGCGTTTTATAACATTGATTTAACCCTAAGTCCAAAACCCTAGATCTCCTAAAGTGATCAACGACTGAGTTCTAATCTCATGTTCACTTTATATCTAAGGACTAGTACTTAATCAACTCACTTAAGTTCCTAATTCCAAAGACTTAAGGATTTAACTTAATTAAACTCACGTTAATTAAGAGGTCATTCACTTTAATAATTAACTCATAAAGTGAGTTTCCTAAGGTTCTAAGAGGCATTACAGATGACTTCCACATGCTCGACACCAAGCCAATGTGGAAGTACCTGTTTGATGCTAAATACATCAACACTCCCTCTTAGTGAAGAAGGTACTTCCACCACTAGGAGGTGGCTTTGTCTTCACTATCATATCTTCTACCATGGCTGCTCCCTTTGAACAAAAATTTATCCTTGACATCTCACCCGAACCCTTCTTCGAAGACTTCTTTTTTCTCTTTTCTGGTTTCCCGAATCTGTGCGCGGGACCTACTGCCTGAACCTGGATCTCAACTCGCTTCAGAAAGTTCTGTCCTACTGCTAGGATCTATGCCCACTGCCTGAACCTCTGTCTGATGCCCAACAGTTCTACACACTACCCTCTACGGTGTATGACTGAACCGATGTCCTAGCTGTCTGGTGGCCTGTTAGGCTGGTCGACAGTTGTTGGTTGTTGAGACCATGGCTGCTCCTTAGCCTTTTGTCGGTTGCTTCCAACTCCGACTGCCCTATTTTCCTTCACCCAAATCACGTACCTCTGCCCACACAACCTCCTCAACACTTTTGTAGTTGTCTTCTCCATGTATTGTGGCTACACCTTCTATTTTGCAGCTCGACTGCTCCATGGCCCCTCACACCTTTAGCTTGATCTCAACTTGGTGATAGACCTCCATGCACAACTACGACTCCTTCACTCCTCTTCTCTCCTTTTCGCTGGCGGTCCTTGTTGTGGCTAGCTACTATGGTGGTTTCCACAACAACCACTTCTCTCCTGCCACCCACACTTACATAGTGACCCTTCTTGCTGGCCCACTAGCCTCTGTAACAACTCTTTTCTAGCATCTCCTTTATTTTTCATGGCAGCTTCACCCAGAAGCCCGATGGAATTCATCTCTACAATAGTCGCTTCACTAACCAATGCGACCCTACGATGTATACTGTACATTGGTCGTACATTGTATAATTGCCTCCTCTTTTTTTTTTTGTTTTTTTAAATTCATCCTATTTTCAGCTTGAGGGAAAAAAAATTCCTGCTACTGTCCTTTTTTTTTTCTAGGTTTTACTCTTTACCTCCATAGAAAAAAAAAAACCTCATTGCAAAATAATCACAATCCATGTGAAAATCTGGCTTCCTCATAACCACAACTTTGATACCATCTTAATTTCTGTAAACCTGGAACTCGACTAATAATCCCAAATAAAATCACTTTATTAATTAAAAGTACAACTAGGTTATTAACCAAATATTAGCGGAATCATAAAGAATTGAAACTATACACATTGTACAAGATATCTCGGTAAACACCCCTTGAAAAACCCCGAAGGGCCCAAAGGGAAAACTAGATCTAAGTTTATTTTATTGGATAAAATCTTGGGCTCCCATCCTGGGATAATGGCCCATCTGAGGAAAATACAATACAACAAATAGCCTAGCCTACCTGGATTATATCTCCCTTGTTTCCCCTTTGCTCCTTCCTCTGACCCTGCCCACTCACACTTGGATGAAATGTTCTTCACCCAATCAATGAGATCTCCTCATTGTGTGTGTGAAACAAGCACATGAGAAAGGAATCCCTCTTTGCTCCAATGTACTTTATGAGAAAGGAATCCCTGTTTGCTCCAATGTAATTTTATAACATTGCGTTAACCCTAAGTCCAAAACCCTAGATCTCTTAAAGTGATCAATTACTAATATCTAATCTCATGTTCACTTTAGATCTAACAATTAGGACTTAATCAACTCACTTAAGTTAATAATGCTAAATACTTAGGTATTTAACTTATTTAAACTCACATTAATTAAAAAGTCATTCACTTTAATAATTAAATCATAAAGTGAACTTCCTAAGGTTCCGAGAGGCATTGAAGACGACTTCAGATGATAGACATCAAGCCAATGTGGAAGTACACGTCTGATGCTAAATACGTCAACATCCACTTCACCTACAACAAAGTCACCACACAATTTATTGGAAACAAACATTCCCATCTACATCTCTTCCATTGTTACTTATGTGGTAACATCATCTCCTTGCAACTCCACTAATGTAAGTCCACTCTCTTCTACAATACCAATTTTTTTACAACTTCACTCATTGTAGAAACATCACCCACTACTACAACATCTCTCACTTGCAACTCTATTGTTTCTTCTTAAGTTTGTTGCACAAAGTCCTTTACCTCAATATTTTCCTTACAATGTTCTACTACAAATGCTTCTTTTGCACTCTCCTTAGCACATTATCAATACAATGCTTTTCATACACACCTTCCTCATGAGTTTCCTCAACAACATGCACCCCATTATCATGCTCAACAGTCTCCAAAACCAAAACAAGAACACTTCCTTTTTCTTTCTCCTCTCGATGTCCGCTCTCATACTTTCTATTCATCTCTATCTTCTTAATTCTCAAGGCTAAATGATAAGCCCCTCTACATCTTCTATGTAGTTATCTTCTTTTTAATGGATAGCTTCAATCCATCCGCATAATGCATGATCTTTTCGTCATTATCTCATACAAAACCAACTCTCATGGCCCCATAACAAATTTCTTCAAAATATTCTTTTACACATCTATTATTCCACTTCAATGTATCTAATATTATTTTCATTTTCAAAGTATAATCATTATTTACAAACTTACATCTCAATTTGGTGACCAACATCTCCTAATTTTGGATCTTGTCTCTACCTCTCCATTTTCCCTCCATCTTCCATTTCTCCCACCATTTAGATGCATAACCTCTCAATCTTCCACAGACAATCTTCAGTCATCGGGGTTCTTCCACTTCATGGTAATCAAAATAATATTACACGTCTTTGATCCACTCCATTAATTCTTTCACATATTCACTTCCAAAAAAATATAGCACCTCCATCTTCATTTGCATTGTTGCACATACTCCTCTTCATATTCATCACTCTTCTAGATCACTTTGGTTGTGATCCTTCCCCTCTATTGGGATAATTTTAAAGCATCCATCCTACTTGTAATATCCTACAAAATTGATACAATTTCTTTTCTTCTATGATTTTTCCTTCTTCAATACCTCATTCTTTATGACCTCTATCCAATGCTCTTCAAGATTAGAGTTGTGTCTCTTCTTACAACATCTACCCAATCCTCCCACTAGAGGCATGCTTCACTAACACATTCATATAACTCTACCTACCATCACACCCTTTATAGAGTCATCCACACTTGCCCTCTCTCATTGTAATTGATGTTTCATAGACCCCCCCCTTCTCATGGTAACAATTCCACCTAGCTCCACCTTTTTTAGAATTTCTCCAATCCCTCAAGATTTTACTTTCTCTTATACCACTCGATGGAGTGAAACAATGACCCCTTACAATATTAAACATGTGCAAAATAATTTTTCCACAAATGCTATAAACAAAATTCTAGTTTTAAATAGACAACTACCACACTCTACAATTCAATTGAAAACAAGTAAAAATACACTACAAATAAAACTTAGAGCATAATTAACCACAAAAACAAATATGCACTATTTATTAAACAGATTGGCCAAGCTCTTGGGATTTCATTACAATCACAAAGCCTATGCACAGGTCTATGGAATCCACAACCATCCACACTATACAAACCAAATCAGAAGAGAGATAATCTTGGCTTTTGGCCTCACAACTACCCTATCTATTCAAAATACAAATACAATGCTTCATGTTCCAATGGTTGAAAAAAATTCACCAAGGACAATAATTATCTCACTACATTACAATTTATTTTTTAATTGCAAAATCGAACCAAGACTAAGTAATTGTAAAAAAATGTGTAGCATGCCTGCAATGCTAGGGATGCCTTGCAACAATTTCCTTTAGAATGTCAAAACATTTATATGACATAATGAACTAGTGAAAGGAATTTTACTTTGACTTATACAGGGCACCTGTGTGTCAAAAGTTTTCAATTTCATAGAGATCATCAGTTGGATTGTCAACGCTTTCGACGAGAGGAGATGATTAATTGTGGTGAAAGAACAAGGTAAGTCCCACACTTATTTAATAAAAGGTACATTCAGGTTAATGTAATGTCTTCCTCCCAGTACCAAAAGATTCTAAATATCGGAAGCTATAAAATATTTGAATGAGAATGAGGGTACATACAAATTGATAAATGCTTTGAGAGTAAAACCTTTAATAGAACCACTAGAAGAAAACATCTCCAAAAAGTTAAAACTTTTAGTTGGAGTCATTTGAATTCCCAAACCTAACCTTTCCAAAGCCTCTTCCATCTAACCAATGCCATCTTCTCTTTCTCATGTTTACCAGTCCACAAGAAACTTCAAATATTCCTTCTCATTTTTGGACTCAAGCAGTCAGTGAAAATCCCTGCTCAAAGCTACTTCTATCCAGTTTAGCATCCTGTGACTAGTCCCATGATAGAGGGGGTTATGAGGGCCCCTAGCTAGTGCTGCTATTTGTTCCTATTGTGGTGCCATGGGTTCCTTAGCTGTTTCCTCCCAGGCAAGTAGAAACAAGGATCTGGAGCCGGTTGAATCAAGGTTCAAAGCTTCTGTCAAGTTGGGACAGGGGTTAGACCCCCCTGATGCCGAAAGTAAGGCAGCCCAACTTGGTTAAATCTTCATCCCTTTTTCTATGGTTTCGGGTTAAAACCATCGAGGATTATAGGGATGCTGCTAACGAGCGGAAAAATTCTGGTCGAAGATCTCAATTTATCAGGATCTTTGAGTCTTGGTCCTTAAGTTAGGTAAAGGACAAGTAGTGGTAGAGAAATTTCATACAAATGATTGATAAAAGTTCGATGAACCTAAAAACCCCTGAAGATTTTTAATGGTCATAGGCATTTCCCACTCCTAAATGGGTTGAAACTTCCCAAGCTCAATATGAGCATCCTTTTGTGGTGACAATATGGCCAATTTTTTTAGGAAAGTCTTCGCAAATTCACACTTGATTTATTTGCATAGAGCTTATGTTGTGCTAAAGTAGCTAATACAAGATCAAAATGCCTTAGGTGCTCTATGAATGTTCTATTATATATGAAGATATCATCAAATAAAACAAAGAAATACCCAAGGAACTATTAGAAACCACTTTGTTCTTTAAGACATAAAATTAGTAAGAGCATTACATAAGTCAAATGACATAACTATAAATTGGTAATGGACTTGATATGTCTTAATTAAGTATTATTTTCGTCTTGGAGCCATATAGCTATCTAGTGATATCCATAATGAAGATCAACCTTAGAAATAAACTTGTCACCATGTAGCTCATCCATAGAATCCTTATGTGAGGCATATGCAACTTGTTTGTATAGTCATTTGATATAGTTCTCTATAAGCATTACAAAGGTGATACGAACCATTCCTTTCTTTGCTAACACAACTAGAGAATCATAAGGGCTCTTACTAGGAGTTATGTTCCCAACTTCCAAGAGTATTTTTTGTGCACCATTCAATATTAGACTCCTAAAACTGACAATATTGATAGAGATGAACCACTATGGGGCCTTTAATAGGGTGAAGCTCAAGAACATGTTCCATACCATTGTTGATGGAAGTTGTTTATGCATCTCTTAGAAGACCACCTTTTATTTCTAGAGTAGGGTAGGGAGACTTGGAATATGAGTTTTTTTAGAAAAATCTTCCTCCATATATTACAATCAAGGCATGCAGCCAAAGTGGTCCTTATTTAGAATTTCAGAAATGTATTTAGAGTGAACAATATAGATACTTTTAGGTGCCATGGCTTTGATAATGTATTTGTAACACCCTAATTTTGACCCTTGGGTTATAATCAATCAAGTTATGCACACATGGAAAGGATTTGGTTATTGTTGGGCATGTGTTATATTCTTTGCATGACCAACCCCATGCAATGCGTTGCGCTGGGAGCATGGGGGTTGCAGGGGGCAGAACCCCCGAAAAAAAATTGGCAGTTTTTTGTGTCTATTTTTAGTGGTTTTCAACACACTATTTTCACTGATGGTTTTCTAATTCTAGTTAAGGAATTAGGGTTGTAGACTAATACGGGTCAATGGATTAGGGGTTTTGGATTCCGCAGGATCCTATGTATATTTTGTTGTAAAATAATGAAGATTGATGATGAATAAGAATTACAGGTGTGACTCTAAACATGTTGTTGGTTTTCCCGATTGGGGTTTCCATGGTAAAATCTCTGTGTAATGTGTGCATGTGTGCCATTGTTTCTTTTCTATTTTTTTATTAAGAATCCATTTATAGTAAATTAATTGTACAAGGTTAAAATCTACATTTGGTAGAAGAGAAATTATTGGCTTCAGAGGGACACATTTGTGGTTAGGGGTTTCCTCGGGTCTGTGATAAGCTTTCTTACAGTGGGAGCTCTATGATATCGATTCTCGCGATGAAAATAAATGGTGAGAAATTCAACAATAGAGATCTAGAAATTTAAAGTTTTGAGTTGTGGAAGCTCAAGATGGAATATTTATTGGTTGACAAAGATCAATGGATCATTGTGGATCCAAGTACTGCACCTATATGAATGACAACAAAACAATGGGAAAATTTGGATTGGAAGGTGTTGGGCCCCAACAACTCCCCCTAAATTTTTACAAAATTTAAAGGGCCCCCATTAGAATCTTAATAATTATAATGAGCTACAGAATCAACCTTTTCAAATAGTTCCATACCTTGGCTTGCTTTGAGACAAACTTAAGACATTCACTATAGTACGAGACATTCATTACAAGAGTATATGTCAAAATTTAGAAACGAGCATAAAAATATCAATTTAAACAAAAACGTTAATTTTTATTAGTTGTTTACTTTCGTTTAAATTATGATTATGTGTTCTTTCTTTTGCTCATTAGCAAATTTGACTATTTTGAATAATGGGTTCAATACTTCATCAAACAATATCTTGATTGGTTTATCATTTTCATAAAATCATTTGGTGATATTAATTAATTAGATTCTATTTTCATTTTGCATCTCATTTCAAAATAATAATAATAATAATAATAAAAAAGAATTATCTATCATTTGTTTGATTTTGTAAAAAACCAAAATTAATAATTTTTTATTCTCCATTAACTTGAAGTTTCTAGAATTTTAAGATCATATTTGAAAAGAAATTATAAACAATGCTTGTTTAGAACTTATAGTTAGTTTAAATTTATTTTTGATTTTATTGTTCTAGATTTTGTTTTATTCACAATTTTTAGGTTATTAATTTATGATTCTTTTTGTTTCATAGGTTTCTATTATCAGTTATTTGGTAGATCATGGCTTGATTTTATTATCTAAATACGTTCAAGATGATTGATCCAAAAATAATATTGGATTGATGCAAATAATTTTATGAGCACATATAAAATTTGGAAAGGCGTCAAGATCAGATAGGTGATTTTGCAGGACTGATTGTAGCCAAACCGTAAGGAATTTGAAGAAACGGTTGAAAACCCATTTCCCAAATGGACCCATTTACGTTTGGATTTTTTTTCAAAAAAATGCACGTTTTGAGAGATATTTGTCTCTCTTTACAAGACAAATTTCAGGTGGTTGAAATTATTAGTGAAGCCCAGACTGTTCATTCATTGTATAAATATATGAGAAAGTTTAGAGCCAGAGAGATCCAAGAATTGGAGAGGAAGATTTTTATCCTTTCTCTTTTGTATATTATTTATTTTGTAAACTTTTCTTCTTTTCAAATGGAGTAACGAATGGTTGGAATCTTTGGGAGAATGGACGAGTATTTTCAAAGAAGAATATGGAATTCCATGTTGCTTAATGGCTTTTGTCTTGTGAGTAAAATGGTTTTATTTTCATTATAATATCTTCATATTCTTTGAATAATTGATTATGCATCGATTTAAATTAGCTTTAGTCTTTTTTATCAATACATGGTTAATTGCTATCATTTATGTATTAATTTTTTCAATCTTTAAGAGTCTATTATCCAAAAAATTCTTATAGGACTATAGTATGGGCATGTGATTTTGAGAAAGAATATGGGAAATCAATTCATCTTTAGCTTTAGACCTGTGTGATGCTTATTCCATTTCGTTCTTTCATTACTGTTGTATTATGAGAATATTATTATGGTTGATTTTAGCTTTAGCTTGTCATCATATGGTGTTTTCATACTATTAAATGTTATATGCTGTCCATAATTTCTTATTCCATTTTTTATGTGTGATCAATCGATCATTTGATTATTGTTGAATTTATTTCTAATGTTAAATGATTGATAATATCAATACTCAGAATTGAGTTTTCTTTCGTTCTTAAATATTGATTATCTTAAGATCACATGATTTTTAATTAGATGTCTTTTTATTGTTATTAATTTACTCCAATATCAAATACTTCATTGAATGTATTCTGGAAGTGCTAGTATTGTTCTGTTATAGGTTTCCCTTAACAACAATACAGGCAGGAGCTCATACAACAAAGGAAGATAAACTCAGTTGACTGATCATTTAGAGGTTAGTAGATGCATTCTTTTATTTTATTTAGAGTTGTTTATGAATGAAACGATGATTACATTAATTAGCTTTGACTGTTTTTGTGTCACTGTTTCAATCGTATTCATTTAGTATTTATTTGTTTAATATCTTTAAAAAAACAAAAAGAAGTGTTGTTCATATTTGATTCAGAAACTTTATCAAACAATCATTTTCGCAAGATTTCATGCAAACCTTGTAAACTATATATAAATTGTTCATAATCATTTGTATATTCACATTCTTAGAACAATATTTGTAATTATTGTGTCGATTTTTAGAATCTTTTCTTTAGTTAGTTTATTTCATTTTGCTATCTTTAGGACCCTAGTTGGCTAACAGAGCCATTAAACCTGTCAGGATAAGTCATACCAAACGACTTGGGTTAATTAGACAACCCCGGACCAGGTCTATCATTCCATTTGACGGTGTGTCACTTACGCCCGTCAACAGAAGTCGAAGAGCACAATCTGGTTGTGTCCCTCGGATTTAGTATTACCGAATGTGTCAGGGGAGGCTACAACCAAGGCATTGTTGGCCCTTGACCAAGTTTTGAGGATTCTTGGTCATGTTTGACCTACTTTTGGGACTTCAATAGGCTGTCGAAGGAGGAGCACAAGACGAAGCGGAGATCGCGGGGTATCGGCCCCTTTTTAGGGTTTTTTGGGTTTTGGGCTTATGTAACGGTTATGGGAATGTCGGCCCATGGGTTTACCCATATATAGGCCCTTTTTGTAATATATAAATAGAAGACTTAACGATGTAAGTAGAAGAAGAGAAAGTCAATTGTAAGTGGTGCTAAGTGCTAGTATTTGATCTATGTGATCAAGAGTTGTAAATGATTTGTGCATACTGTGTGAGGCTTGCAAGGATAAGTGCAAGTAACTGTAAGAGACTGTGTAAGGCTTGGTGCTGTGCCCTAGATTGAAGAAGGAGGATTTGACGGAGTGCGCATAGATCTCCTGTCTTCTGTGGAGTAGGATTTTGATACTATGTGCCTGTAAAAAGCTTGACCAAAGATAATAAAGAAGAGAAGAGTTGGTGGACGTAGCCCCAGGGTGGGGGTGAACCAGATACATGCTGTGTTGCTATGCTTTGTGTGATGTATTGATGTGTTTACTTGCTTAGTTCTTTAATATAAATGAATGATAGAAAGATCTATTGATGATTTGTGCTTAATGATGTGGATGGATGTTAGATCTAACTTATGTAAGTATGCTTAGTGCTTAAATACCTTAAATCTGAATGAGTACTGGGATGTTCTACAGTTTAGGGTTTAACTGCACTGTAACTAAGAATTGGATATTGATGAATGTTAACTGCTAAGTGCTCTGTTAAGTGTTAGAATCATAGATCTGTGTCCCAGCTAATGTTGTAGACATCTGAGTCCTGCAACCACCCCTGCCTCTACCTCGGGTGAGACTTCATCTGATTCACAGGTGTTGCTGAAAGGGCTGGTAGTTAGGGTTTTGTTGGTGTGTTGTTGTAGCGTTGAACCCTGCGTCTGCCCCTTTGCCAACAAACGGTTCCATTGTCGGGACCTGAAACTATGATTGCTGGGAACTGAGGAAGAAGAAGCTTTGTGCAAAGATCTGAACTGAAAAAGAGAAAAGCTCCATGCATAGAACTGTTGCCCTAATACATAGTACTACTTAATTTGTGGAGCTCTGTGCCAAGAGGAAGGGTCAGATCTGAAGAAAAGAGGTAAGATCTGGGAGCTTTGTGCCCTGATAAAGGTAAAAGTGAGACTAAAGAGGTAAGATCTGCAAGCTCTGTGCTCTGATAAATGTAAGAATAGTGAAAAGTTTTAAATCTGAAAGCTTTGTGCTCTGCTGAAGTAAGATAGGTGGAAATTTTTGTTTCAAAAGTATGAATCTAGGCAGGTTTGATAAGATTTGTCCTAGCTTGAAAACTAGAGCACTGATAGATGAAAGAAGATTTGATATAAGTAGATCTGATAAGAATAGTGAAAGATATGTTATACCTATGCATAGAGAGAATGTTTGGACTAACAAATGGATGCAGGACCCTAGAAATAATTTGTTGTAGGTTAGCTACTATGATCCTAGTGCGCAGTACAGGAAAATCTGTGGATCATTTAAAAGAAAGAGAGGATTAGCCCTTTGCTACAGTTGTAGAAAACCAGGACATCTTACTAAGGAATGATCTGGAAGGAGACCTAGTTGCCTCTGTTGCAATGATATGGACCATGAAGTATTAGATTGCCCTAGAATAATTGCTAAGGTTGAAAGGATGAATATGAGACAAGAAGACCATGAGAAAGGTCAAGCAACTGAAACCATGACAGAACCCCAGAAAGAATCAGAGAAAGTATTGCTACAGATGAATGAAACCCTGAATAACCATCGACATGTCAACTTATCAGAGATCTTCAAAGAAAAAAAATGCATAGAAGCAAGAATATGAAACTTTGACATTGACTGTGTTCTGGATGAAGAAAGACAGGTGAATATTATGACATAAAGAACTTGGGAAGCTTTGGGAAAGCCTACTATGATTCCTTTATTAGGAGGAATAGGGATATTCAGAGGAAAGGTGATAAACCTATGTGGAAGGCTCACCCAGATATCTATGAATGCCAATGGAACTTCGACAGAGGAAGAATTTGAAGTTGTTAAATTTATTGAGAACAACGGTCCATTTGCTATGTTACTAGAAAAACCTTGGATTGAAGGAGGTCAGGCCAGAAGGAAGGAAGAAGAAGTCTTAGAGAAGAAGAAGCAAGAATTAAAAGATTTCATGACTAGGAGGATCACACACTTGATTGAAGAACAAGAGAACAAATCAAAGCTGTTTAACGTTAGAGACTGGGATGTCGAAGCTGGAAGAACACTAGAAGACCCACAGAAGACTGAAGTACCTATTCCAGATACAGATGAAGTATTACCGCTGATGTCTAGGAAAGAATCTCAACAATGCGAAATTACTATGCCAAGAGGAGTTAAGAATCAGAATGGAAAAAGGAATACCGAGACAAAACTCATTGGGAAAAAGGCTAGAAATCTAAGTAAGAAGAGAGCTAAGATCGAAAAGTTACAGAAGGTTCTAGAGGAAACTTCGTAGAAGGAAAATTTACAAAATTGGAACTTCATCGGGATATCACAACAACGTCACATGGCACTTCGCCATGGCGAAGCAATATTGCCATTGGAAACAATATAACCATTAGACCGATGCCCCGAA
>JASDQU010221708.1:4679-16805 GCA_032191745.1 Picea mariana
AAGTGTGACTCGTGACCAGCGAGTGGGAGATTCTAGTCTTATTTTAATCTCTTTCCTTCAACGAGCGTAGAGAGGAGAAGCCCTGAGTTCTGTTCCCTTTTACACAACATTTGTGACAACCCGCGTGTAGGCCTGTCGTGGTTGATTGGCTCTCACTTAACATAACATGAGAACACCCAGTGTGTGTGAAACCCGTCCTTGTTTCTGTTGGTTGATTCACTCTCATTCAACAACTCGCGTTTACCCAGTGCGTGCTAGTTGAAGGAGTCCTGGCATTGTTTATTTTGTTCTTGCCCAGCTTAAAACCCGTGATGTCCAGGGCGTGTGCCACTAAAGGACTCCCGACATTGTTTATTTAGTTTTCCCAGCGACAGGCATCCACTTTATATGCGTCCAGTTTAACTGGGACACGTTCCCTTGGATTCCATTCTGTCCTTACGATTTGAATGGCTATTTATGTGGCCAAGATCGGTCCATTTGTTAATCTCTCGGGAGTTTTGATTCGTAGGCGTCGTTGGGGGGTGTGGTAGGTATGCGTCAATCCCTTTTGCAGAGATATTTACTAGCACAGCTACAAATTTGTGGCTGGTGAACGTCGAAAGGACAGCTTGCAAAATCTGAACCGTTGGGAAAGAGAAACGGCCCAGAGGTGGATGGAAGGAGCCAGAAGGAGTTGGCTAAAATGAGGCAGTGTGTCCAGAACATGGCTGGTGAAGGCCAAAGGTTTAGGTTGAAAATGAAACCTTAATCACTCATACGTGGCAATCAGCTAGCCACCATAGTAAATTTTAAATATGATTAAGTAAAAGTAAAAAAATAAACATGTAAACTGATGTTTTATAATAGTGAGGAAGTTAGTGGTTGAAATCACAACCATTGATTTATTAGGACTACTAAGAATATTCCATCAATATTTAATCTTGTCTATACAAAACTGATTAAGCACTAAAAACCTATTAAATGTGCCCATGATCAATAGGTGTACTTCTACATAATTAGGTTTATTTTCAAGGAGTTTTCTAATTGTTCTTTGTGTGATGGAGATTCCCTAGTTTCTTTTTCTCCTTACTTTTCATTCTCTTAACCTTTGTGACAGTAACCCTTCCCGTCATGCCCGCAGGCCTTGATCTGAATCCAACCTCATGTCTTTGAGAAACGACTGTTGTATTTCCTTTTCTGAAGAGGCCTCCCTTATGCAATTGTTTTTTCCTCAACATGCCTTGGATCGATTCCCTCAATTGCGCTTTTAAAATTAGATCCAGTGATTAATCATGGATAAGCCTTAATGGTCGCTTAATTTATTTACCTTTCGTTGTATTCTTATTGACATTAATGTTTATTTTGTTTTACTAACCATGTTGATCTCTGAAATCATAATGCAATTATATTTCATTTTAATTGGATTCCAATTAAAATTGTATTTCAGTTACCTTTTACTTTTTAAGTTACATTCAGTTAAAATAATTTATCCTAAAAACGTGTCTTTTCCAGTTGTTTAAATTGGCTTGAAAGAAATGAATGGAATTAACACTCGTCTCTTCCTTATCATTTGGGTGTTAATGTTCTGGTTATAGGTAATCACACACATAACTAATCCATGATAATATGGTTATTATGAAATAAATCTTCTCCTACGAATGATCAACATATGCTCCCGACCTTTGCTTTCACCCTTAGTTGTTAGATGGATATAATATATTTGGCGACACAAGATGAATGATAATATTATTGATTTAAGACCTTGAAGATACCACTTAGATATATTTATGCACGATATTTATAATAATTAAATTTTATTTCACCACTTAGATATTGATGCATGATCGTTGTAATAATTATATTTTAATTCGCTACTTAGATATTGATGTGAGATCATTGTAATAATTATATTTTATTTCGCCACTTAGATATTGATGCGCGATCATTGTAACGATTATATTTTATTTCTCCACTTAGATATTGATGCGATATCATTGTAATAATTATATTTTATTTCGCCACTTAGATATTGTTGTATTACTTAGATTCTATTCGCCACTTATATATCTTGTTATATGGTCATTTTATTACTTAGATTCTATTTCACCACTAATCCATGTGGAGGCTTAATTGCTAATATTGATTTTCCTTACACCTTGGTTTAAGCCGAATAGGTGTTTAGATTGCTTGCGCTATGGGATATCTTGATCCTTAATGTTTATGCCTAAGTTTTCTAGCACACTGACCACAACATTACTTTATGATCCTTGTGAATTATTAATTGCGCGCGATGATTAATAAGTGAATTATGTTATCCAGAAACTAGATCATGTGCTTACCTTGATTATGATGTCGATTATTGTAATTGATGATTGATTTAATCACGCACCTGGAAGTTAAGTATATTTGTTGCGCCTTAAAATTTAATAAGTATATTTATGTGCCTTGACTTATGTTGATGCTGGATGGATTTAGTATTTAAGTTCTCTTGCACCATAATTTTTTTATGTTACATGTGTTGGTTATTAGAATGCTTTTGCGCCCTGATTGATTGTTGATGATGTTATTTAGCGTAGCYGACTTGGACTTGATTGTGTCGGGTGGGATGTAGAAACCTCCTTGTTCCTTAGAACAGTCGCCAGCCCTGAGACCTTAAATGGTCAAAATTGATGGGAAACTGGGCTTGAGCGTTGCTTATGTRACTTGGAGGTCCTAACCATTGCAGGGTAGGATGGGTGAGTAGTATTTTATATCCTTTATCTGAGTAAATGTTCGTAAATTGCTTCAAGCTTCATGATGTGCTAATATGCTATGATTTTTATGTTTATGTGCTGCATGAAATTCATTCATTATGATATCATCGAGTTGTGTTGCTATGACTTTATTGTTGACGTTATTGTCCCAATAATTTTTTTTACCCGTCGTATGTCATTTTTGTTTCATAACGGTCGAGGCCATTACATATGGTATTAGAGCAAGTTCAACCTTGCGACTTGGGAACATTACGCCTTCCTCTACATCAACCCTTGTTTATAATTTATCGCTAATTAATTTGACTTGTATTCATGTAGTTAAGCATGGTTATAGGACACCGCAGAGGCAGACGACGTGGTGCTAGGGGAGGAGGCGTGACTCCTCCAATAACATCCACGCCTGAGGGGTCTAACCCCCAAGGAGAAGAACAAGTCATCAGAAAGGAACAAATAACTGTGGGAGATGTGGTTGGGTTGATGAGGTCCTTTCAGGGGATGTAAGAGGCCTTGATTAGCCGTTTGGATAGAAATGAGGCCAGGGCACCGACACCCCCTAAGGGTCCATCGCGCGCCTCAACTGGTACAGGTAGCATTCAATGAGAAATCGAGAAGGTCAAGTTTCATGAGTTCTTTGGTGCCATGGATAGAGTAGCTGCCGAGGCATGGTTGAATAACATGGTGATGTGATTTTCACTTCATGACTATAATTCCAACATGAAGGTCTGCATGGTGGTATTCCAGATGAAGGGGAGCGCTCTTCTATGGTGGAAGAAGCTCCTGCTACAACTGAACATGATCGTCAAAGACATTTCATGGGAATTGTTTGAGGAGCGGTTCCAGGAGAGGTATCTATCTGAGGAATTCATTGAGCGTCAGGGTGGTCGTACGGTGCCCAAGTATGAGGCATGTTTCATGGAGCTGCTTCAGTATGCCTTGCACTTGAATACTGAGAAGCTTAAGGTCAACAAGTTTGTGTTTGGCCTTAATGTTAACATTTGTGTGAAAGTGAGGATTCTGATGCCTCAAACGTTGCACAATGCTATCCAGAAGGCCCTCATAGCTAAGGAGGAGATCATCAATGGGGGTCAGAGCAAGACTCTAGAGAGATCGATGGGATAGGCAATGTCTGGTGTGCAACAACATTAGACACCAGCTAGAGATCCACCAGGGTATTGAGGCACTCCGAGAGGATCCACATTCACTACACCACAATCCTCAACAACAGACTCCCGATAGAGGACCACAACACCAACAACAATGTCGACCGCATCAACAACAGTTCAGGCCTGTTCAAAAGAACAGACCAGGGTTTTAGAATGGTGGGTCGTTAGCTTATACTTTGGAGACTAGGAGTACTAGACTGAAGACCGGGTGATAGACATGTGGAGAGACACATCACTAGTGTGATTGCCCAGTTGAGAGGGCTAGAGCAGCCGGATCAACCGAAGACACTACCGTAGGATATCCAGGTGCTATAGAGAGATTTATTTCTAGTACAACGCTAAAAATAATTAAGGTAAAGGAAGTTGAGCATGATGAGTTTAGCTATGTAGAAATGGCTTCGGGATCTAAACATAAGGTTGGATGAAATGTTACATGTTGTAGCCTTAACCTGGGAGATTTTGTCACGAAGGCTAACTTGTACATCATGATATTAGGATATTATAACGTTGTGATCAGTATGGATTGGTTAGAATCACATGAGGTGATACTCAACTGTAAGACAAAACGATTGAGTTTGGTCAATGATGAGGTATAGAGATGTGTGATTTGGGAAGGAACTAGGGAGATTCCCTAAGGTTCATTTCTTCCCTACAACTTCGGAAGAGTGTGCACAAGGGATGCAATATTTATGCGATCCTTGCATTGAACGAAAAGGGCATGGCGGAAGGACTAGAAAACCTTCCAGTAGTATGAGATTTTGCAGACATCTTCCCAGAGGAGTTATGAGGGTTGCCGCCTGAGAGGGAATTGGAATTTACCATCGATCTAAAACCGAGAACTGAATCGATAGTAAGAACGCCTTATCAGATGTCGACCCCTGAGTTACAGGGGTTGAAAATGCAACTGAAGGAGTTGCTGGATCTAGGAATTATACATCCAAGTGTGTCACTGCGGGGTGCGCCTATTATTTTAGTATGAAAGAAGGATGGGTCATGGAGGATCTGCATTGAATATCGTCAATTGAATAAGGAAATGATTAAGAACCAATATCCGTTGCCAAGGATAGATGATCTATTTGATCAGATGAAGGGTGTGATGGTGTTCTCGAAGATCGAATTGAGATTAGGTTATCACCAGTTACGGATCAAGGAGGAAGACATTCCTAAGACTGACTTTAATATGATTTTTGGACATTACGAGTTTACTGTTTAACGTTTGGATTGGCAAATGCCCCAGGGGTATTCATGAGCTTGATGAACATGGTGTTCTGTGAATACTTGGACAATTTTGTTCAAGTATTCATTGATGATATTTTGATATATTCTCAGATGATGGAAGAACACGTCGAACATTCGCACTTGGTACTACATTGTCTACGAGAGAAAAAATTGTTTGGGAAACTGTTGAAATGCTCGTTTTATCAGTCAAATATTCATTATTTAGGGAATGTCATATCCGGTGAAGGTATCACTGTGGATCCAGCGAAGGTCAAGGCTATTATGGAAAGGCCTACACTGACGAATGTCCTAGAATTGCATAGCTTCATGGGTTTAGCGATATATTATTGACGGTTCGTCGAGGGTTTTTCGAAGATAGAAAATTCGATTATGGAATTGTAGAAGAAAAACAAGAAGTTTGTATGGACCGAGAAATGCGTGGAAGCATTTTGAAGGCTCAAGGAGATATTGACAACAACACTAATACTAAAATTCCCTGACATGGATGAGGACTTCTTGGTATGCACCGATGCATCCAAGGAAGGCTTAGGCATATTATTGATGCAAGACGGTTGAGTGATTGCTTACATCTCAAGAAAGTTAAGAAAGCATGAGGAGAACTACGCGACACATGACTTGGAGTTGTTATCCATTGCGTATTCCCTGAGAGTTTGGAGACACTACCTTATTGGACGAAATTTAGAACTAAAAATGGACCACTGATGTTTACAACACATTTTTATGCAAAGCAATTTGAATGCACGACAAAGGAGTTGGTCCGAACTACTTAGCAAGTACGATTTCAAGATAATGTACATAAAAGGAATAGTGAACAAAGTGGTTGATGTTCGGATACCACACATATTTTTGGTGATACCTCTTTAGACGAATCTACGTGAAAATATTCTAACCTTACAATGCGATGATGATTGGTATAAAGAGGTTAAGGAATTTATCAGACAGAACACCATGTTGGTACCAAAATTTGAGGGATTTACTATGGACAATGATGGATTAATGAGATATAATAACTGAATTTACGTACTGGCCAACAATGAGTTGAGAAGTTTGATCTTAAATGAATCTCATAGAGCAGTGTACATGACTCATTTGGGAGTCACGAAGATCAGGGCATACCTTAAACCCTTATTCTTATGGAAAGGAATGAAGGCGGACATAGTCAAATACGTGGTGAGATGTCTAGAATGTCAGTAAGTGAAGGATGAACATAGACATCTGACAAGATTACTACAACCACATGTTATTCCGAAATCCAAATGGGAGGTCATTTAGATGGACTTCATTGTTGGATTTTCACCGACGGAAAGGAGGAACGACTCAATTTTTGTGCTAGTTGACACTCTGATGAAGACATTTTATCCCTATGTGCACGACGTATCAAGCACATGACATAGATAGAGTTTTCATCAATGATATTGTGAGGTTTCATGGCATGCCTAAGAGGATCATATCTAATTGAGGATTGGTGTTTACAGGACAATTTTGGACTAGTTTCCAAGAGGCCTTGGGAACCCAACTTAACTTTAGTACTCCATATCATCTGGAGAAAGATGAGAAGACCGAACGAACGAACCAAATCTTGGATGACATGTTGTGCATGTATGTGATGGACCAACAAAAGTGTTGGGAATAGTTCTTTCCACTCGTAGAATTTTCATACAACAACAGTTATCAAAGCACCATTAAGATGGCGCCATTGGAGTTTCTTTACGGACAACCATGTTAGACGCCTTTGAGTTGGGATCAAATTGAGGACCAGAAGTGATCCAAGAAATGGAAGAGAAAATGAAAACGATAAGACAAAGGATCAAGAAAGCGCAGGATCGACAAAAGATTTATGTCGATGCACATCGCACTGGCTGTAGTTATGAAGTTGGCGATCGAGTATTCTTGCGGGTGAAACCGCACAAGATTTCAATCAAGTTTGGAAAGGGTGCTGAACTCTCTCCTAGGTTTGTGGGACCTTTTGAGGTTGCGGAAAGGAAGGGGCTCGTGGCCTATTAAGTAGCCTGGCCTGATTATTTGAGGCGTATGCATGATATTTTTTACGTATCTGTTTTGAGACATTATGTTAGTGATCCTGCACATGTGATTGACATCAGTTCCTTGGAGGTATCAAATGAGGGTGCGCTCACGATGGAGCCAATCTACACTCTGGACCATCGCATTCGACAACTATGATGTCGAATAATCGATCAGGTCAAGGTCCAGTGGGAAAATTATATTCCACACTCAACTACCTGGGAGGATGATCTAAGTGGATATCGGTGGCCACCCACCTATTCCATAGGCTCAAAAAACAGTTTTCCATCTTGGTAGTTTTTCGACAATTTTTCGGGTTCCAAACTTTCGGGGCCGATTTGAGGACCTAAACGATGTTTTTTGGGGATCTGGGGACCAGGTTAATGAAAAAGGTACTAATTTGGGACAATACAAACTATTTCTTTTCGATTATACCTTTCCAACAATGTATCGATCGCCCCAAACGAAGATCGTATGAAAAAGTTATGCCCTCGAGAAGTTGATGTATCAACTACCACCATCGGGGCCCACAAACCTTTTGACTTTTCATATTCCAGGGTTTTGGATTTTACTTATGTTAAAAAGGCCTTTGGAGCCTCATTGTAACAATCATCTTCTTTTGAATGTGAGTAGCTGTAAGTTCTCTTCTTAGAGATAAAGCTACCACCATTCTAGCGAGCCTTTCACTCTGTATTTTTACAGTCTTTATACTTTTTCACTCATTAATAGAAAATTGTGTATCACTGTATCTATGTGTTTATGGTTGCATCTCTGATACATTTATGTTATATTATTGGATATTTGAGATATCTCTGTACATTTCTTTATTATATATCCATTCTCATTTCATGCCGAAACTAATCTGGATTAGTGGTATAAGAGCATGCTGCTCTTGATTGTTTTTCAGTGCATGTCCCCGATGAGGTGTGAGTATAGAAATTTGGGTCTCGAGCTTGTATCACTTGAGTAAAATCACTCTCGCACACCCAAGAAACCCTCCATGGTGGAAGAAAATAAAAACGATAGAGCAAAGGATTCTATTCATATATTGCTTGAGAAATCTCTCACGTGAGAGATAGACTAAATGATAATGAATTTTTCCCACATCCTTCAACTCATACCGATAGCATCAAGCGCATCTTCATCAAGAAACCACTTTGGAGGCACCTCACCTTTCAAGGTAGAGTTCAATTTTGATATTCTTATATTTGAGGGTCAGATAGATGCAAATTCCCTAGACAAATGGTTAAATATGTTAGAAGGTTATTTCTTTGTTCATAATTTTTCCAATAGAGAAAAGATCATCTTCATGCTCTTTAAGGCTCTCCTCCATGTCAAACATTGGTGTGAAACTTACTGGGAGAAAATTTCCACAGAGGAGTCTGGAATATATGGGGCTAAGCCCACTTGGAATTTTTTTGTGGATGTGGTAAAGGAGCAGTATTACCCTATTGGAAACTATGAGGACCAGTACATGAGATGGACCACACTACGGAAAGAGAGGGGCCAAGCAATGCCAGAGTTCACCAATACCTTCCATACCGTGTGCACCAAGTTGATTATCAAAGACTTCGAGTGACATTTGGTTCTGAAATACTGTGGGGATCTACACAAATAAATCCAAATTGAAATGGATTTTCTGGACATCTCATCACTCGGTACAACTTATCGATATGCTGTTAAAATCGATTAGAAATTTAAGCACTAGAACAAGTGGGATTTTGGGTTTGAAAATCCACAACAACAAAAGTATTATAAAGAAGGCCCCAACAAGCAACCTCCCGAAAACTAGTCCAAGCCACAGGAAAATAAGGGTCATGGAAAGACAAAGAAGGACATCGAAAAATGGTGCGATTCCACAAAATACCCTGGCACAACACCGATGAATGTCACTCAAAATAGTCATTGGTGATTGAGATCAAAGATAAGGAGTCAAACTCTAATTCTAAATCTGATTCAGAAAATAATGATAGAAGACAGATCATTGACACAATCCCACTATTATTTTCATGACCACAACAATTCAACCAGAAGAACCAACAGATCTTGAAGAAGGGGATTGCCTCTTTCATTCACATATGTGGGTGAAGGTGACCCCATTGCATTTTATTGTTGATAGAGGAATCCAAAAGAACCTCATCTCAGCAGATGTCGTCAAACAGTTGGGATTGTCGACAACACCACACTTGCAACCATAGAACATCGGGTGGCTTCACTAAGGATGAGATCTTTGTGTCAGCCAGTAGTGTCGATTGTCATATGACATCCATCCCTTCAAGGATGAGGTATTATGTGATGTTTTCCCATTGGATGTCTATGATTTTCTCTTGGGCCAACCATATATGTGGAAGCATCATGTTGTTTATGAGTCTCAACCCCGTAGTGTCATTGTTACTTTGGTGGGTCATCTATACAGAATACCAGAGGTAGTTCCAACTACTTTTCCACCTAAAGAATGCCGCAAGGTAGTATATCATACTACAAAATTCAACTTCTTCACAATTTGTTCAAAAGGTGAACATAAGGATACTGCAACCACTACAGCCTCGACCCAAGCACCTTCTATCCAACAGAAGTGGGTTGACAAGACTACATAGAAGACCAAATATTTCTTTTGCACATAGAAATCTCATGTAGCTTGACCGGTTGAATAGATTCAACCCCTCCAGCAACAGGTTCATGATAGCCTTCCACAAGCCAAGTAGTGCGACGTTTCCAGCAAGGCAAGCAACTCACCAAGATTCAGATTCAGTAAATGCTCTCCCCTCTCCCTCAGGAACTCAATGAAATGGAGACCATTTATTTCTAAGGAGGGAGGATTGATCCATGTGGATATCGGTGGCCACCCACCTATTCCACAAGCTCTAAAAACAGTTTTCCATCTTGCTAGTTTTTCAGTAGTTTTTTGGGTTCCAAACTTCCAGGGTTGTTTTGAGGCCCTAAACGACGTTTTTTGGGGATTTGGGGCCTAACTGACTGCTTAATTCACTAATCTAGGCGAGTCAAAAATCGTTCTTCTCAATTATGCCTTTCCAATGGTGTATTGAGTGCCCCAAACATGGATTGTATGCAAAAGTTACGCCCCCGGGAAGTTGACATATCAACTACCCCCATCGGGGCCCGCAAACCTTTTGGATTTTCATCTTCCAGGGTTAGGGTTTTGGATTTTACTTATGTTAAAAAGGCCTTTGGAGCCTCATTGCAAAAATAATATTCTTTCAAATGCAAGTAGCCATCACATCTCTTCTCAAAGATAAAGCTACCACCATTCTAGCGAGTCTTTCACTCTGTATTTTTTTAGTCTTTGTACATTTTCGCTCATTAATATAAAATTGTGTATTATTGTATCTCTATGTTTATGGTTGCATATTTGATACATTTCTGTTATATTATTGGATAGCTAAGATATCTATGTCCATTTCTTTATTATATCTTCGCTCTCATTTCATGTCGAAACTAATCCAGATCATAGGACACATATGATATGCGTCAACAGTTTCCATTTTTGTTTGATGGATAGGCCTTTAGATATTGTCATATACTTTATTTATGCACTTATATATTGTGAAACTTAGGAACGAATTTTAAAACAAGAGGGGGTGTATTTAACATTCTGCTCTTACGCACACTTGATTGGAATTATTCTTCGAGGACACTTTCATGCAAGTGATCTGGTTCATGATATGATTGACTTTTTCACTTATGGATTATGATGATGTTGTGGATATAATGATATGTTATTTGATTATATTTGTATCGACAAGTGCTATTGAATTGTTTCACTTAAGTGTGTAGGACTATGGATAGATTGAGGATGCCAATGGCATCGATGGACCTCCTTGGACTCCGAATCGAGTTAGGGAGTGGACTCTTTATGGTTTGAGTATTTCTGTTATTGCATATGTGACATATGACTGGTAGATTATGATGTCGATTTTGGATCACTGACATGTTTCATTGATGGATGCAGGCTGACAATTTCTTTCTAATCAGACTCACATGTGGAGTAAAGGGGACATGCGAAACAACCAACGATATTGGGGGAGAGGTGTGGCAACAACCCTACAATAGCCTACTAGCACTCCCATCGTAGCTCGAATTGTAGGTTAATGATTATCTAGTTCAAGAGATCCACAATGTCGTGAGGGCATACTGAGACAGTCGCTCACGAAGATTCTAAGGGTCGCACAATAAGGAAGGGTCCTTATTTCTTAGAGGCCCTTAGTCTCCCACAAGGTCGCCTGACAGAGTATTGAATCCAAGGGGGGACATCTACCAAAATCAGTCAAAAGATGAGTGGCACCCTTGGAGCATGTAGTGCATCTTGAAGGGCATGTTGCATAAATGAAACTTGAATGAAGGTGAGTGTCACCCTTGGAGCACTTAGTGCGTCTTGAAGGGAACGTCATGGTTTTTAACACTGGGGAGTCAATGAACCTAGGTACCTAGAAAAAAAAATCTCATTTTGACTTGGTCAGACTTAAAATAAATTTTGTATGAGTAAAGTTTAATAATTATAATTTTTTGTCCCTTAAAAACAAATTTTCTAAGCCTAGTTGAATTTAGAGCATAGGCCTAATTGGGGAATAAGGACTAAAACTAATTAATTAATTAATAAAGGGGGGGATTGTTTAAGGATAAATTCGTGAGTGCGGACACAGACCAATCTCCCCAGATCCACCTGGATCTGGAACAAATTGTGACAGAATACTACTCTTTCCCTAGATCTAAAGTATTGAATGGACAAGAGAAGAAGGATGATGTACTTACTTTATGAAATCTCTCCTTATCTCTATTGATCCTCGCTCTGCTACGATGCTCTTGCGTCGTTCAATCACAACAACACAAACCAATCACAGCAAAGACATTAATATATTCAAAACTCTAGACTATACATGTGATCAAGGAATCATGTAATAAGATGATATCATCATTATGGGAAAGGGACATATTCATGTATTATATTAACT
>JASDQU010221712.1:4935-17780 GCA_032191745.1 Picea mariana
GTGTGAGTGTGTGTGTGTGTGTGTGTGTGTGTGTGTGTGTGTGTGTGTGTGTGTGTGTGTGTGTGAATATTCCGCAGTGGTATTCTTACCTGGTCTCTGTGGAGGACCGGGGATGCTACAGTTTGGTATCGCAGCTAAGTCAAATATGAGTAGTGGCATTGCCCAGGCCGATTGATGGTTGGGGATGTTACAAATTGGTATCAGAGCATGGTTACAACACTGAGCCTGGATGGGCCATGTTAGTGGAAGTTGAAGCAAAAGTTTTGGAAAGAATTGTTGTCAAAGTAGACAAAATTCAAGTTCAGAGCCAAGGTTTCAAACACTGAGCCTGAATGGGCTGGATAAGTGGTCATTGGACCCAAGGTTTCAAGAAGAAATTGTGTCTGGAGGACCAATTTAGAACCTCAGAACCTTCCTGAGTGCCAAGAAGTTACCTTGGTTGTGTTACGAAGCTCAGGAGGATTAGCAGTGTTGTAAAACCATGATAGAGTTGATGTGGTATTGGGCCGCAGAGTAATGTAGACCTTAGGATCTGTTCAGGAGAAGGAGAATCCTTCACGACCGTCATATCTGGTAATGTTGCGAGGCAGTTAGCTATGAATTCCTTTGGAAATCCGCAGAGTAACAGAGTTTGTTCTAAGCCGTAGGATCTGTTCAGAAGGAAGGGAAATCCCTTACGACCATCAGATCTAGGGGAAGGTGCAGAAGAGTTAACCCAGAATCCCTTCGGACTTCGCAACTTCAGTGAATTCTAATGCCAAAAACAAGAGAAGGGTTGAATCCCTAAGCCCTAAAGTCCCAAAAGTGGATCTACACTGTAGATCTGGGGAGGAGAGCTCGACCGTTGGATCAAACCAATGTTAAAAGGTCAAATGCAGTAGTGAAGGGAGAAAGCTCCTGAAGGGTCGATGTAGTGAGTCATGATGATGTCACTTGGTTTGACATGGAC
The DNA here is from genome assembly GCA_032191745.1 of Picea mariana. Lineage (NCBI taxonomy): Eukaryota > Viridiplantae > Streptophyta > Pinopsida > Pinales > Pinaceae > Picea > Picea mariana. The sequence goes on from JASDQU010221712.1 coordinate 5,885, forward strand.
ACATGGGTTGTGTGCCATGTGTCAGTGGGTTTTGAACCCATAGAAGTTTGAAATTCCATATGGAACGTGACATGTGACACCCATCTAATTGGGTCACAAGTCAACCGCTAGTATTCCGCCATGTGGCACTCTGTATGAGCATGGTTAGTGGGGTCGAGGTTATGTAACAAAGTTAAGGGTTGGAGGACCCACACTGGCATTGATCACTATACATCAAGATCGACGGCCAGAAAGCATTGCGGGGATCCAAGTTGCATGGGAGTTAATTCTTCAAGGCGGTCCCGCAATCCAAACCCCGGTTTCACTGAGGGGTTACGTGTCAGCGTCAGAAGAATTACGGGACGAAAGGCAGGTTACTCCAAACCACTACCGCATGCCCTCGCAATTGGAAAACATAAGTGATGTGATGTAATGATTTCAACAACGGTGACATGAGAATGTTCAGAGATTAACTGGTTTGAATGCGTAAACTGGTGAAGTATTGAATAAGTTTCAATTATTTCTCTTCTTTGAGTTTTCGAGTGCAAGGAGTGCACATTATCTGCCAGGTGTGCATTGACAAAGTTAAGTTAACCTTAGAGAAGCTTAGGAGATATACCGTTGAACCTTCATCAGCAAAAGTGCAAGGAGTGCACAGGAAGAACTCTGTGTTGAGTTCAGAGAGAGATAGAGTCACTGAGAACTCTATAGGGCTCTGCCAGGTGGGCATCGAGTGAGTGCAAGGGTGCACAGAGAGAACTCTTTGTCGAGTTCAGGGAGAAGAGTATCAGAGGAAGATACTCACATAGCTGTTGAACACTCTGTAGAAAATGCTCAACAAGGTGTGCTTTGAGCAGAAGGTTGTCAGAGGGCATGAAGTTTTCCTTTGAAAGGAAATAGAAGGGTTGAGACCCTTAGGATACTGAGTAAATTGAAAATCTCAGAAGAGATAATGCAAGAAGTGTGTGAGAGATGAACTCATTCTAAGTCCTAAATCTCAGAAGAGATAGCGCAAGGAGTGTGCGCAAAGAGAACTTGTTTCAAGTTCAAAAGCTCAGGAGTATGAGTGCAGAACGTGCCAGGTGGGAATCAAAAGTCTTTTGGAAGAAGCAGAAGGGTCGAGTTCCTTAGAGACTAAGCAAGCTGAAAGCTCAGGGAGAAATCATGCAAGTTCGCACGCAGAGCGCAAGTGTGCGCCAAGGTGAAGTTAAAATTTCATTAATAGAAGCTCAGGAGGGAAAACACCATTGAAGCCTTCGAAATATTTGAAATCCTTCAAGTTAGGGAGGAAGTCAAGCCTAGAAGAATTGATGCCAAGATATTTGGCAAGAACTCATTGAGAACCTGAATGGACGGTAGGAATCTTTGGAGGGAGAAGCGGCAATAGTTGTGCATTGTTAGATCAAAAGAAACTGTGAGGAGGATAACGTTGAGAGTCATTCATCACTCGAAAGCTCAAGAGAGGTAGCGAACCGTCGATCTCAAGGAATATTGAACCGTTGATTCCTTTCATCGAGAAATTGGAAATCGGGAGTTGGAAGAACGGAAGAAGTTGCTCTCAAAAATACTGAAACGCGAACATCTGATTCGCAAGGAGAGATCTAGACCATTGAATCACAACGAGTGTGATCCATTGATCTGATGCACTTGAATTTTGTGAAGTGGGAAGTTGGAAAGGGGAAGATAATTGTTTTTTGATTTCACGAACCGCGAAGTCCTGATTTATGAGAAAGGATCCACACCATTGGATTATGAGGAGTTGTGAGTCATTGGATATTACTCATGTGGATTTCGGAAATCTAGATATCGGAAGAAAAGAGGGGAACTATTTTTTGAAACCCCGAAACACGAATTGTCGATTCGCGAGGAATTGATTTGGACCATTGAAACCTGGAAAGTTGTGGACCGTTGATCTGAGGCGAACGGGGTTCCAGAGTTTGAACCTTGAGAGAAAGGAGGATAGTTAATCCTTGAAGTTTTTGAAGGTTAAAGTCCCATAGCGCTCGAAAGTTGGGCCCCAGGTCATAGCTAGAGGTCACGCCAGTGGAAGTTAAGAGAAGAGCTAGCACGCGCTAGACTCTTATTTCATATTTTGGGGATAGAGAGAGTCGAGGGTGACTCATATCGAAACACCTGGTATGGGAAATCTTGAAATGCCTTTTTGATAGGTGTTTGGTCATAGCCGGTGGTCACGTAGAGAAATCTTGCGCCCGCCACTAGTTCGCATGGGTAAGGTTTCATGCAAGGCTTGTGGATTTGGTTTATGGAGGTTCTAGTAGGGACCCGAAGAGTTGCTCTAGCTCCGAGAGTTGAAGATCCATTGATTGGGAGGTCAAAAGACCCCGCTGAGGTGGGGGCATTGCATCGAAAGTGCTCAGGGAAGGAATAATCATGCACAGTGATTATAGTGGAGAGCACAAGAAGATTCAGGAATCTGGGAAGAATTGTAGACTTCTGGGATCAACAAGGAAAAGTTTATAGGGAGAAAGAAGTTGTTGCAATTTCTGTGGCAGCAAGTATGTTATGGCTTGATTGGGTCAGCTAGAGGAAAGAATGCTTGCATGTTTGCAATTGTTGTTGATGATGTTGTTGCATAAGGAAGGAAGCAACAGAGAGATAAAGTGTTGGTTATAAGTTTGATAAAAGAAGCATGAAATCTTCTACTACTATCAGACTTTCAGGTAGTATAAAACTTATTAATGGCAGACATGCAGGTATGAGTTTTATTACTCTTTTTGCATAATCGCTGAAAGGAAATTTAGGTAAGAATTTCCTCAGCCAGAGTCATTTTATAAAATCACATGATTATATTATTGAATGCATACCATTGAATGTGGTAAAGGCTGGAGGCATGTATTAATTCAAATCTTTTTAGTTTCTGAATGCACACACTGACATAGCAGAATGTCATGTTAATTTGGTTATGGGGTAATAACCAAAGAATTAAAAGATAAGAACTTGTTATAGGAATGAATGCCAGTAAGCTAGTCATGTATGAGACCAGGACATGGTTGTATATGGCAAGGCACAGATATGGAAAGGCTATGAGCCACATAGGTACTAAAAGATTCCTACGTTTAAATAAAACTTGGACTACAACATTTTTGCTAACACTAATGAACACCATAGAATTATATTCTTGGTGTAGTGTTCAGGTCGAAAAGGAAGGCATCCAATTAATTGGGAAGATAATAGGAAGTGTGTGGAGAATGTGGCAACACATTGGCCAGAATTCCAGCTCATGGATGGTGAGATACATGACTGAGATAAAGAGCATCATGTAATTCAATGCAAGGTGCATTGAATAAGAATGCATTGAGAATTGCACTCATGCATAGTAAGTGGTATAATTGTATACTAAATGCAATGGTTGAATGAGTTTTGTAAGTACATGCATATATATTATTGCATGGAAATAATTGTTACTAACAACTGAAATGTTGTGAACTCGTGAAGCTGAGGAAATTTCAGGAGTTGCTAGACATTGCAACATGAAAGTTGCAAGTCAAGTAGTCACATGAGCATTGACTACAGGAAATGTTCTGGTTCAAAAAAAAAAAAAAGTAATGAACTTACAGATATTACTGTGAACATGCATATGCATAGAATGACGAGTCATTCTATTTCATTAAAATGTTGGGTGATTGTGACTGAATTGCTAGGTGCAGGAAATTCTAAGATCACTGCATAAGATTTTGTACATATTGCAATTGAATTATGATGTACAACAAATACTGACAATTGTGGGTAGTATGCAAGATGAAGCCCTGTAGGAAAATGGTATGCAGTTTGGTGTCTGTGGAAAATCACAATGATGGATGCATTCATAATATGGCAACAGCCAAGATGAATTATGAAATAGAATTTCATGTTTTGGGGAAAAAGTTGAATTCCCTTTTGAACTAATTGGAGTTCCTAAATGAATTCTTTTATGTTTTCTCATGATAACTTCATGTGGGTGATGTAGATGAGATGATGTTGATTAAAGTTAGAATGTTGATTACAAAGAGTAGCTTGAGAAGATGTTGATTGGAAATCTCTGAGGGTAGTTGGAACTACGGGAGCCACGATGCTCTGAGACTTCCTGAGTTGGCATGTTGTTGAAGCCCAAGGAAAGGGAGGTGTAGCAGTCGATGGACTGTGTGGCAGTGAAGGTGTACACTTCTGGGGTGGGACAGGCATGTGGGGAATGAGAGACCATTGGTTGGAGTGTTGTTGAGGTTTGAATGGTTGGAGTCCTACTGAGGTTTGGTACCTTGGCCTAGACCATGTGGATTAGGATTGTGGACCATGGCTATCTTGGGAAGTCATTGCCCTGATGGAGTCATAGCCCTGCTCAGGGGTGGAAGGTCTTCTCAATCAAAAGATAAGTACAATTCTATATTTATTGTATGTTTTGTATGTTGTATACAGGTTATAATGTTATTAAAATTGTCTGTATATACATATATATATATACATTGCATATATTCTTGCATTACCTGCATCCATGACTATACATAATGTGTTTCATATTTCATTACTTAAGAAATATATATACATGATGTTAATCATGTAATCGATTGGAATGTGATTCAGGTGGAGCAAGAAGGTGTCTTGCAAGTGCATCTGGTGCGTATATTGGATCGGAAGAGAAAACAACTCCGGAATCGAGCCATAGGGCTTGTAAAGGTCTAGTGGACCTGGTACGATCCTGAGGATGTGACATGGGAGCATGAGGATGCTATGCGGGCAGAATACCCGCATCGTTTTGAAGATTTTGGAAATCTTGTTGATGTTGTGTAAAGAGTTGCACTGAGGACAGTGAAAAAATAAGGGGAGGGGATTGTAATATCCCTGAGGACGAGCCCCAGTTATATTATGAATTGTAATCATGTTTATAGGCTGGTGAGCCAAGTATATATAAGTTGGTGGGCTTATGTGTTTATTAGGCCGAAGAGCCTAGGTGTTAAAGGCCGGGAGATTGATTTTGTATATGTAATTATGTAGATCATTAATAAAATATAAACATCGCTGCGTGCAGACAAACCACGAAGAAAGAGTGATGGGGGACTAAGATTCCACAAGGTTGGGTAAGAGAGGAGGTTAAGTGTGTGGGCCTAGGGGATAAGGTAGGGGGCTTACCTCTAAAGGGGATAATAATTTATTATTATTTCCTAAAGGCTAAGGTAGACAATTGACCAAGTGTTGTCTTAAGTCCTTTGAAAAGGAACGTGTGCAAAAGGGAATGCATGCAGCTCTAGGAAGACAAGTGTTGACCTGGGCACATGCAGTTAAAAGTTGAAGCATCAGTTGTGTTGGGGGTTCGCGGGTCATTCTTCCATCCTCCACCTGAGTTCACTGGGATGCTCATCTGAACTCATTTTTCCTCTGCACTCGACCTCTATGTTTTTTTCTCTGTTCGCGCACCTTGAAACTAGTGGGAAAAACCCATGGACTGATCCATCATCTAACCTGTTTGACCTCTGCATAGTCATGCATCATGAACCCGGTGAAAACCTGCAGACTGAGCCACGTCTTATGTGAATCCTGAGCATCTCGTATATGTTTGTGTCGTATGTGTGTCATAATTGTTGGCGGTTGTGGCCACGCAGTTCCTGGACTGAGTGTGGCTTGTTGCCTTCTGTTTTCCTGAGTTGTATTTACTAGTGGTTGTTGTCCTCACCTTGTGGGAATTGAGTTCAAAGTGGCCGAGGAATTGGATTGTCAGACCCGTGGTTGAAGAGGCAGGTTATCAGGCCTGTGAGCATCTCTCTCCAAGTGAGAGATTCTGTTGGGAAGTGGTTTTCTCCCAGAGAGAGTCCAGCACTAGCTATGGAGCTCTAATAATTCTTGATCTAGCCTTTTTCGGAGAACCAGAGAGGGAGGTGAAGCACCGATGGACTGTGCTTGTGAAGGTGTATACTCCTGGGTGGAATAGGCATGTGGGGAATGAGAGTCCATGAGTAGTGGGCGTAAGAAGGCTCCTGGAGAGAACCCTTCCAGTTGCACTATGCAGTTTTCTAAGACCTCAGCCTAGTCTAGGGATTCCCTTTCCTTGGGTGGAGCTTAGTCCTAGCTCGGGGGTGACCCACTACTGAGCGTGATGAGCAGTGTGGTCTATGGCTGGGAGGTTCGTGGAAGGTCTACACGTAGTTGGTGGATTTACTCCAGCTAAAAGATAAGTATCAGTCTGTGCTTAATTTATATGTTATGCATGTTTGTGCTACTGATGCTTGAATGTTATCATGTGTTCCATTGCATGTGGATTTACTATTAATCTTGTTTAAATCTTAATGGTAACAGTAACTATGTGTTATGTTTTTTATTTCGATTAAAAAGCATGTTGTGTGTGTGTGTGTGTGTGTGTGTGTGTGTGTGTGTGTGTGTGTGTGTGTGTGTGTGTGTGTGAATATTATGTAGTGGTAGCCTTACCCGGTCTCTGTGGAGGGTCGGGGATGGTATAGTTTGGTATCACAGCTAAGTTAGAGCTGAATAGTGGCATTTCCCAGGCCGGTTGATGGTTGGGGATGTTACAGCACCTCTTGAACTCTGGTCCTGGGCTCACTCGCTTCATACATTGGTAAATATTTGTAATGTATTTCGGCCATCAGATTCTCTTTTGACCTCACACATTAGGGGGCTTCTGTTATAACCCTAAATTGCACCATACATGCATACCTGGCATCAGGCCATCTTACTTGCCATCTTTTCCAAGCTATCACCGAAAGCTCTTCTTAAAAAACACTTTTTTTTGAAGATGTACGTGCCCTACACCATTACTGCCTGCATATGTATGCATTTTGCACCACTATAGCCCACGTACGTATGCTAGTTGCACCATTATAGCCCGCATATACCCACAAAAGTTGCAAAAAATAAAAAGTTGCAAGGGGATACGTGGTTTTGGGTAGTTTCCTAACCAATTGATTGCCCATAGCCCGTCACCTAACCGAATAACCATCTTTTTGGCATATAAAAGAAGGTGTTGGGGTCCCATTCCAAGAAGAAGCATAAAAGAAGTGAAACTCTGCCCATTTCATAATCCCCCCTTGCCCCTATAATTTGCAGCCACATTGTGAGTTTGGAGCCAGAATTCCTTATTCTAGCCTTTTTCCTCCATTACTAGCCAAATCCATTACGTGGAAGCATTTTGGAGATTGGTGAAGAGGAGCCCACGACTGGGTTCGAAGAGTAGTCATTGATCTCATTTTGTAAGTGACTTTGTGAGATTAATATAAAGAAGTACTTTTTTTGTCCCGCCATATGATGTGTATAATCTTGATATTTGATTTATATTTTGTTATGAAATCTAACCCATTAATTCATATATAGAATTCATGCTCGTAGTTTCTCGTTTGTCTTTTTGTGAGTGCAGGTTAGCCTTGGGAGGAGATTTGCAGTCGAGGAACAACCGAATGCAAAGGGATTGACATCGGACGCAGAGTTTAAGGTAAGACTACCGGATCCCTATACTTTATACTTTATGCATGAATGTGGGGTGTTGTCGGGATAGTTGTTAAAAGTAGGAGACTTTAGACGGTTAGCTCTGCCTGCACTTTAGAACCCTAGTGTAGTCCATAGGGGGGTTTTCCCACTATAGAAGTGACCAAATCAACTTGGGTTTTCCCATCATTTCCCATGTCTATTTCGGAATGACATTCACATTAGATCCCAAATCCAAAATGATATTATCCATATCGTAATTGCCTACCTGCGCATTAAGTCAGAACTCCCTATTCGTCATTTTCTTGTGTTGTACCTGGTTAACTAATCATTGTGCACTAGGTGCTTCTTTATCTTGTGCACATTGATTGATCATTCTGCACAGTACGTTCAATGCAGTTTCATCCTTCATTAGATCTAAACAACTCGTTAAAAATATTTTCAAAGTACTTACCTTCTCAATTGTCCTTTCTGTCATTGAGTGGTCGTAGGCTGGAGGCATGTCAAACACCGGTGGCCTATCATACACAGGTTGTGAATTCGATGCTATCCATTCTATTTCTAATATCTCCTTCCTTGCTTTCTTGTACATGTCTCTTTATTTCTAAGGATCAAACGTTGGAGGAGGTTCTGAGGCTTTCTTGACCCATTGCTCAGTCTGAATTTGTTATGTCACATCAGCTTCTATTTCTGCTCCTCCACGTGTAATTGTTGCTACTCTTGATAGATCGTCGCACTCTTTTGTTGCTATCATCTGAACATTATGGTTCCTCGTTTCCTGCCACTTCGTAATCAACTGCGGACAGTCTTCCATCACATGATCCAACAGTCTACAATATGTACATGTTGAGGAGGGATTCAGACAATCTCGCACCAAATGCCCAGGCTGGTTACAATTATAGCATATAATTGGTCCTCTTCCTCTATCAAATCCTCCTCTTTCTCCTTGACTATAGCATCTCAGAGTATTATACTATGGTACCCCTCCTTTTGGTCCTTCCTCCCCTTGAACTTTGTATGCATCTATGGTACGTTCTCTCATTAAATCGAGTGTGTGACATTCCTTTTCATCGTGTCCCATAGACTTACAAAAGTTAAAAATAAGTTCTTAGCAGTGCTATGATACTTCTACATCAAAGGACAAGAAGTCGGGTGATGACCTATTGTTCTGCATATCTCACAATATACTCCTCCTCCTGGTGCCAAGGGATTTGGGGCTCTTGTAGCCAAATATTCTCTAAAATTTGAACACTTGTTTTTATGATGAAATTTTGTTCTGCATGTAACACACCAGACTTCTTCGTGATTTTATTCCCCTTTAGCAAGATCATGTAGCTAAATGGTCAATGTTGTCAATTGCAACTGAACCTGAGCCATCTCTGTGCCATTTTCTCCTACAAGGGATGCTTCTAGTTTCATGGTGATCTATATAACTTCAAACTACAACATAATCTTCTGTTGCGTCAAAGGGAATTGTATATGCGGTAACAATCCTGCAATGAACCATTCTCTATGTTGCTTGTCTGGAATCCAGAAGGTCAACCTATCCATCAATATATTGAACCTCTAATCAAAATCCCATATTGAATCATTCTGCAACTACTTGATCTCTTTCAGTTCTGTAATACACTGCGACTCAGACTTCGGTTTCTGGAATTCCTTCAACAAATATTGCCTGATGTCTACCAAGGTTCTAGTTTGTCCTGCAAGCACAGTAAACTGATACTTCATATACCATAGCAATGTGCAATCTCTGAAATTCATCACTAACGACGGGATATTTGCATCATCATCTTGGATGTTCTTCACTGCCCATATTTCTTCACATACAAACAAGTGTAGTTCTGAATCTTTTGAACCTGCTCCATGGAAAACATGCATTCTCAAAGTGGGGTATATTGTTGCTATCTTGTGTTGTGCGGTATTCTTCCATGGTGACACTAACTAATTCTAACTTGATGTACTAATTCAACTACTTTGACTACCTTTACTACTATCCTTACTTCCCTCACTAACTACAAGTGACAAAATTTCATATCTTACCTTAGTTCTTGGAGATGCACATGGGGTTGTGGGTTTGATGCAGAGTATGGCATGAGTGGGATGTAATGGGTCTTCCTTTACCGAACTGAGCTAACGATCTTTTTTCCTTTTCCTCTGTGCGCAGTATTCCTTCGATATGGAGTACTACACTAGTGTTTCTTTCCTCAACCTCATTGTGTTTCTCTTCTCTCTCAACCACAATCCTCTTCCTATTGTACCAAAACATTTTTCCACTACGCAATACTCCAATCTCCTCTTATGTTGCACATTCTTCTTCTCTCAACATTCTCAGTCCATACATTCCTCATTCATTCTTTCCTGCATCCCTCTTATTCATACACTCAATCAAACCCCTGGTTAGCCCCCAGTCCCCCTATGCGCGTGAAATCACCTAACTGCTATGTCAATTGTATTCCATCTTCATAACCCCCTTATCACAAAGAAACATTTTGATCCAAGTAGACAGTGATTTCAAATATATTATGTGCATTCCTTTAAATAATTCTCTTTCATCAACATTATATGCCTGGGTACAATCTATAGCGAACTCGGTAATATAACCCCCCACTATCCAGCCAGAAATCAAATGCGCGTGAGATTTGATTACTTATAGTGTTATCACTCCAGGAGTTCTTCTAGGTTGTAGCTCGAAGAAGCCTGGTAACTTACTAATTTCTTAATGATTTACTCAAATGGATCAAGATGGAGGACTTACTCAAACCTCACACACTCTAGACATGTATGAATACATTCAGATAGACAAGGCTTTCAACCACAGATGTTCAGAAAGCTAATAAAAGATGAATGTATGGAGAATACCTAATATACTAGTAGAAACATATACACAAAGTACATATGAATGGCTAGATCTATTAAGTGAAATACTTGCAGATTCTAGTTTATGGATGTAATGACAAGTTGACAGTTATCGTACATCAGATAAACATGAAACAATGCCCAATATATTCGAGTACAAGTACAGATAAGAGAAAATTGAAAGTCTGAACATAAATGGCAAAAGAAGCTTATGTTCTGATATATATTCAACAGTCTTAGAAATACAAAAGTATGTGGTCCAGTATCCAAAGTCGAACCTTTAGTCTATAAAATTGATAGGCTTTATAGCCTTTACAAGCAATTTCAGATCCTCAAAATATGGATCTGATAACCTCTTCTCCTATCTCAAATTCGAAATTGTGAGGTGGCTGGAAAAGACAGAAATTTATGGAAATATGTTGCTCAAATATTTATCCATATCTCTCTAACCAAAACTGATGTGTACAAACTAAAAGAGGATTTTTTATATTGGTTTTTTATGAAAAAAAACCTCTCTCAGTTCTTTGAGATTCATTTTCATTTGCCCGGGATCTGCATTTCAAAAACTTGTGTCAAACAAGGAAATTTTGAGATCCAAAAATTAGGGCTTAGAGATGAATTCGATTCTTCCAATATATGACACCTGTAGAAAAAATGAGAGAGGTTATTGTTCTTTGACGTGTTAGCAACAACAACCTTCACCCGTTTCTCAAAATTATTCTTCAGTCGCTCAAAATCATCATTTACAAATGATGACTCAGCATAGTAAAAACCGACTTTTCTGCTCTTTTGGTGGCTAAAATAGCCCTGACTTTCGCATTTAAGCTACTGAAAGCTAGGGATTTCGGTGGCTTAGAAGCCCTTTTGGGAAGATGCTTAGCCACCGAAACCTGAGTTTTGGATTTTTTGAAACAAAGATCAAATCCAATGTTTTTCAAACTTTATTACAAACCTACGGCTCTCAAAAATGAACCTTAAAAAATTTAGAAATGTATTTTTTAATGACTTCCTATCACCTAAAAAATACAAATTTGACTGTGTTATTTGAGGAGATAGCATATAGTATTCAACTATTGAATCAAATCAAGGTTCTAATTCCTCAAAACAATAGTGCGGAATTTTCTATTCTTTTTTTTATTAATTGGGTTGGTTGTCATTGATGTTAACCCTTGAAGCAATTCTGATATCCCTAGAAGTGTGGATAAGGAACCCATGTTTGTTTGAAGAATAATGTAATGAAGACTAGTGAATTTGCAAGAGAGACTATTCTATATGAATAATACACATCATTTTGTTTCTATTGAAATGTGGAACATCACATAACTCCTCACGGTTAGGGAGATATGGCCTTGGGAAGATGGAGATCCCTTTAGAATAATCTAGAAACCCCTAGAAGGTCAACAAGAAGTCAAAAGCTTCTAGAAAGTCATAAATAAGATTCCCTAGTCAAAGTGGTTGCAAAAGAAACTATTTAAATAATAAAGTAGTTGCAACAAGAAGTTAGTTAAGGGTAAAGAAGTTATGATTTGACTAATTATGGAAAAGTTAGTTGCAACAAGAAAGTGGGTTAGCCCTAGAAGATGGAGAAAGGGGTAAAACAGTTACAAGGTAGCTTCTAGAGGAAGGCACTTGG
>JASDQU010221714.1:0-17779 GCA_032191745.1 Picea mariana
TTCTTGCAAACCTTCCTTAACTTTAAAAACAAGAGACTAGCATTTTCATCAAACTTTTCTTTAGTCTCACATGCCTAGTTTTGGATTAGTCAACAACCCTAACTTGAAGTAATCATAACTTTGAACATGTAATGTATAAAGATCTGAAACTGATATACAATATTCGTCAGTGTGTTTTATGCAATTCCTCCAAGTGGCACTACTTGGAACCTCTCAGAAAATGATTTATAGCAAAAATGGCATACCTTGCCGAATTCTATCTTATTCTAGAGAGTGACCTTGTAGAGCGTGCCCCGCACAAACTGTTTGATGAAATGATATGAAACTATTATAAAGAATACTACAGACTGTACCCTAACTCATACATTTTGTTTCACTTAATTTGGATCTGTTATGAATAAGTTATGAAGTTTTTACCTGAAACACCTGATTTTGACTAGTTTTAGGACTAACCACAAACCCTATTTTCCACAGAGTGTAACTCCCAAAATACAACGACCCACAAGCTGAATTTTTAACCATAGATACTTTGATATGTTTTCTCACTTTCATAGAAATTTCAAGATATGAAGCATTATATAAAAAACTTTATAGCGAAAATGGTGAGATGACCTGAAAATAACATACCTTAGAAAGCACCATCAAAAGAATTTATCCTTCCTTGCATTTCAACCTTCTTTTCTTCACTTTCCTCAGAATTTCAACTTAGATATCATTTGTATACCTCAAACACCTATAGATATTCAATATGCTCAAGTGTGATTCAAATGAGAGTGCCTTACCTCTTATTTATACTCTCCAAGCAGCTTCCTTAAAAACATCTTCTAGGTCACTTGGCCCCACTTTCCTTATTTTAGGGTTGGGTCCACTTCTAATTTCTCCATTAAAATTATTATTGAAATAATTTATTTTGTATTCACTTTGAATTATAATACACTTATCACTTCATTTTATTATTTACCATTTAAAATCTCTTAAGCCACTTTGATTACTTTGACCTTTTGGGGCTTCTAGATGACATATGAGGGCCCTCCAACTTCGTAAGGACATAACTCTCAAACCGTGAGGAGTTATGTGACGTTATACATACCACTATAAATGGCATGACATGTACTATCCATATAGAATAGTATTATCTAAAAATATATCATAAATCATACCGTTACCCATCAAACAAACTTGGGTCCATTACACAAACCTAGGGTCTCCAACTTCTCATGGCCATAACTCTCTAACCATGAGGAATTATGTGACGTTCGACATACCACCGGAAATGACATGACAAGAACTATCCATCTAGGATATTTTCCATGAAAAAATCACTTTCCTTCATCTCATTATTCCACAATTAATCATGTGTTCTCTTACTCCACAAAGCGTCTTCCCGTGAGGGCTTTCACCATAAGGGGACCACTTTGGAGTTCATCCATATTTACTTCTTATCAACCATGATAAAACAATAATGAGTCATATTTACATCAAACACTATTGGTTCCATTACCCAAACCTTTGTGCTATGGGTCTTTCTTCAATGGTTGACATCAATGACAACCAACCTTAATCAACAATTGCTAGGCTACATAGTGTACCCAAGACATTGATTGTATCTAACAGAGATCCCAAATTTACATCAAACTTGTGCAAAGGATTATTCACAGGATTTGGGACAAATTTGCACTTTAGCACAACCTTTCATCCAGAGTCATATGGGAAGACATAGAGAGTCAACCAGGTGATCAAGGACATGATAAGGATGCATGTGATGGATAAACCGTCAAAATGGGAAAATTGTTTGCATTTGGTTATAATAATGGGTATCAAGCATCTCTAAAGATGAGTCTGTTATATCAATATTTTCCTCACCCTATGCAATCTTGCAGAGAAGGCCTTTTTCCATTTCCCTATGCATACATTTCATCCCTTTTTGCAAATCCTAGAGCTAAAAATACATTTTTTCCACATATACGCACCTTGCATGCTATACAATATGTGTATATGCTAGTTTCACCACTATAGCTTGTGTACATTGGGAAATGTGCCCAAAATTGAAAAATGGTGTTGGGTTTCCATGTCACGACAAGAGATCAATGATCCTTGGCCTTCCATTTACTGGAAACGTTCTGACTCGACCCTTTAATTTCACTTGAAGGCTATAAATGGGCAAATTCTAAGCTATGGAAAAGAGGAGAAAGAATTCAACTTTGAGAGAAAAGTTACTCTGGAGGAATTATTCACTTCATATTGAGTCTACATCCCTTTATCCTTTAAGTATGAACACAGTGTTTAGCCCCCAGGCTCTTCCCTTATTGAGTGAGAACTCCATTGTCTCTCTTACATGAGCTTGCCTTTGGTGGAGGATTGAAGTGGTGGAGGCCTAGCTGGAAGGAACTTAGTTTCTCGGTTTCGAACCGTGCCAACACGGAAGTCTGTAACTTATTCACTTCTGCTGATTATATCTTAATAGAAATACTTTTTTCCCATCCAATTGATATCTTGCAAATATTTGAATTATTATTCCATGGGCATATTTGTTATGAATGTTAATGGATTATGCTATCGAATGTTCTAACATCATATTTTATCACCATATGATTTCTTTGATTGGTTGTTGAGGACTAGTTAAAGGTATATTGCTTTGGGTCAAGTGCTCAACAATGGAATTCATCGACGTCTTGACGAGGTAGGCCTTTTATCTTGTCTTGCTAGCATATTTGTTTATATAGAATACTTGAGAAAAGAGTTGATTTCTATAGTCATTTCCGTCTGTTGTGGTTTGCCCCTAGCCATAGAGAGATTTTCCTCATAACAGAATTGGTGACCATACTGGGGATTGAATCATCTTTATTGGGGTTTGGAGTGTTTTTTCTCCTTAGATTTCTCTCGTTCATATTGTGTTTCTTGTCGTATCATTGCTTTCCAAACTCTACTCAGTCTGGGTCTACGTCTTTCAGCCTTCTCCTTAGCCTAGTTGTGTCTTTGACACATATACGTGGGTTTTTGCTTGACAGTCACGTACATATGCGTGTTGTCCTTCTGCAAGCTGCGTACATACCCACTTTTCCCTTGAATAGTCACGTACATCAACATCTTCTTCTTGTTTTCTAGGTTTGGTGGTTGTTGGGCAAATTTTGATGATTGTTGAGTCTTCTTGGGTCTCCGTGGTGATTGTTAAGTGTCTGTGAGATGACATGAAACCTGTCTTTGGTTGAATTTTTGGGCAGTTCCTTTCTCGTCATATTTTCATTTTGATTGTCCTTGTACATTGGGCTAGGTGTTTTTCTCCTTGGTATCCTACTTGAGTTGTCTCTTTCTATACACAGTAGAGTCTTTATATATCAAGATTTTGTTCAGTCCATGGATTTTCATTTTTCTTATATTGAAAATACAAAAATATTAGTCATTTTGCATTGATTGGCATTTTGATCTTTTGAGTATTTTTCATTTAGCTTAGTGCATGTAAAGAAAGATTGCATTTTTATTCAGAATTGCAGAATTGAATTGGAAATTGCATTTTCAGAAAGCATATCATTCATTGGAAATTGAAGTTAGGAATTTGCATTGTATTCATATTTACTTTACTTGCTGAGTCATAACATCACTAGTTTCACGACTGTGCATTTTGAGTAAGCATGGCCATTAAAATTAATGCTATAATTTAAAATTGATTAGTAATGATTTTATTTTCTAGGGTGCACAAACTAGCTTAGGATTTAGTGCCTTGGAATAGGATTTTGTGAGTAAACTTCTCCAAGGCTATTAAATCAACATATGTGTTTAACTAAGGGAGTGGAGAAATCCATTGTATAAATGGTAATATCAGGAGGCTCCGCTTACACTTGAGTTAATCATGAAGTCGTGCGAGGTCGGTTGAATGGATATCCCCCCGATAACTTCTTAGCGTCAGAGATATTTCTAGGCATCTATTCATATATGGGGATCTTGCTAGTGCCCTCACCTCCGTGAGAGGTGGTGCTTTCAAGGTTGCAGGCTTTTCTACCCTGCCCATACGATGGACCTGACTTACAACTGCTCGTTTTTGCATCGTTCATATAGTGGTTTCTTAGTTGCTTGACTTAGGTGAAACATAGGTTACTTGCAGGGGTTATTCTGTAGGTACCTTGGGTTAGATAAGGGTCAGACAACACACAACCTTTATGGAGGATTACCTCTCCGGGGGGATCTGAACAACTGGTTGTTAATCCCACGAGGGCCCTTATAACTGATTTTTTTACCTTCAATCTTTAGCAGGGAGTCTCAGGCCCCTCTTGGGAGAGGTGTACCTACTTTAGAGAGGGAGGCCCCTTTCAGACACTTTATCCTGTTTGTGTGCATATTGGTCATTTGATTATTTTTGGTGTGCTCTTTGATTACTAGTTGGCCTTAGGATTTGTTTTTATATCTTGAGTCTTAAGTCATCATGGAGTCGGACAAGCTTCCCCGTCGGTCTTGTCGTTTGTTACAGTTACCATCGGATTTCAAGTCTTTTCCTTCTAAAACACGTATATTTATTAGACATGGTACACACACCTCCACTTTTCAGACTTTTGATTCTACAAGGATGAGTATTGAACTGAGTCATCAAAATACTAAGAGCCCCTCTAATCCTACACCTACTATAGTTAACGGCACCCCTTCGACTCCTGCAACCACAATGGTTGTAGTGCCAGAGAAACCTATCAACATTTTTTCCCATCCTACAGTGAATGCTCAACCTATTTACATGAACCCATTTGGGTCTCTTGGTCACTCACCAGGATATAATGTTCAATCCATCCCTATGGCCTCTAGTTCTTTTCCCCATGGTATGTCGAATTTTACTTCATGGTTTTCAAACTGCATCCCGGCTGTTGGCCCTAATGTCAGCATTAGTCTTAGGGGCACAACGCATCTTTATACTCCATTCTCGTTTGGTGGCTCTCAAATCCCTCAAATGACTCATACTATGGGAGGAATTCCTTCTTTTAACCCCGGTTCTAATCTTGTTACTTATGGGTGGAGCAACCAACCTTGCGAACAAGCTTCTGCTCAAGTTTTGTCCTATACCCTCACCTCCTCAGTGTTGGTTTAGACCAACACATTTGGCATGAGGAATCCACCTTTATCCTCCATATTCACACCCAGAGGAGGTTAGTTTCACACCTTGGGAAACCCCCAACCCGGAGCCACTCTGTCCGAGGGAAATTTTTATAACCCCCATCAGAACATTCCTACTGGACTGATGCCCAACCAACCTCTTATGAATCATCCTGGAGTAGGTTCTTACAATCTCGGAAAGGGCCATGGTTCTTACCAGAACCTAGATGGGTTGTAGTTCCCCAAACACAATATTTCCAGGGAGCTTGGGGCCAGATGTTGCAACCCCGTCTCCCTTTTCTAACCACACTCAACTTGCCAGACTTGTCTAAGTTGATGAACGACCATGTGTGTCATGATCCTAGATGGCCCCTCGTTCCCACCAAGATTCCTTCTAATATTATGAAATTCGAAGGTAAGAATGGAAAGGATCCCGGTGATCACGTCACCACCTTTCACTTATGGTGCTCTTCGAATTCCCTCAATGATGATTATGTTCGGTTAAGATTATTTCAATGCACCCTCATTGGGGTTGCTTCGAAATGGTATATCGAGCTACCTAGGGGGGCATATGGGAACTTTAGTCATATGGTGCTAGTCTTCCTTAACCACTTCCAATTGTCGGTTCGTTACGATGCTGACTTAGAACTTCTGTCGACTTTACGCCAGGACACAACTACTCATATCTAGGATCAAATCTAGGAGTGGTGTAGACGGAAGAGGTTGATCAAGACCTCCATTCCTTCGGATTTTCTATTAGAATGGTTCCTTAAGTCCTTACAGCCCCCTATCTCGAAGGATGTTGCTACACTTGGGGTTACATCTAAGGAAAAAGAAATCTTCAAAGCCCAACAATTAGATCTTATATACGTTGATTTGGGATGTTAAACCAGATTATTCTGGACGCACCGAGGTCAAACTATGACCCTAGACAAAATCCCGGACCTCATGACGATGGCATTGTAGGCTCCCTCAATGTGAAATCTGCAGACTCGGTGACAAGCCATTTGAAAGAGTTGTCTCTAAACTAGTCTGCAGGAGGGCCAGCTTAATCCGTGTCTTCCAATCCCACTTAGTCGGTGGATGTACATTCTGTGAAATTGTCGACCGACCCAAATGGTAACCAACAACCAAGTGGAAATAAGAAGAAAGGATGTAATAATAATCGTAAGGGTGGGAAGAATAATAATAAACCCAAGGACAATGGTAATAATGAGAAGATGAATAATAATGTCAGTGAGGGCAAGAAATAAAGGCGTAAGGTGAAATTTCCCTGTAAGCTTTGTACATACGATCATGTTACTCATTTATGCCCCAAACTTGCGGAAGGTGCAAGGCTCTTATCCCTACTGCCCACTATGCTGATGAATCCTTTACCACATAACTAGCACATGGCTTTGAGCTCCTCAAATGTAGAAAATGTGGCCGGTGGAAGTAAAAACCCACTGACACAAGACGACGACCATTTGTGCATCAATATGGTCAATTCTCAGGTTAATGTAGCCACCCGGTCTCGCGATTACAGTTCCTCAAAGACTGTACCTGGTCTAGAATCTCCTCCTCCTCCTCCATCGAAGATGCCTTTGCAGATCGAAAAACCAGATCCACCGCCTTGTATTTTGAAATGAGTACTCAAGCACTCTACCCACAATACAAATGCTAGAGTCGCCCAAAATTACTCTATTGTTGAGGACCTGCGTCATACCCCTTGTGCGATGTCGTCTCTGAAGGTAATCCAGATGTACCCTTCACAGAGGAATGCCTTGCTATCTGCGTTAGGAGCTCTAGACCCTAGTGGCTCGAAAGTTATCAAGTTTGACATCATATATTTGAAGCCTCTCTTGCCTTACCATGTGGCATTCCAAATCCACGTGGGGTAATCAAATTATACCATAAAACGTGTAGTTGTTGATGAAGGCACTACTACATGTGTGATGTCCCTGATCTATTGGAAATCTCTCGGCTTTTTGACTCTCTCGCAATCTCTAACCATGTTGACTTATTTTGACGGTCGTTCCTTCCACCCTCACAGTATTCTTCCTGCCTTTCCGGTCCAGTTAGGTGGGAAGACAGTAGAGGTGGATGTCGAGGTGGTTGATGCACCCCTCGATTATAACTTGTTACTAGGACGCAATTGGACTTATGTTATGATTGTCGTCGTATCGTCTGTCTTTTGCACTCAGTGTTTACCTCATGATGGGAAGATCGTGATGTTCGACCGATTATCCTTTGCGTATGCTATCCCAGTGCATCTGTTGGACCGTCGATCCTTGTGTCGACAATTCTCATCTGACAACTGAGAATATCAATGTCAAAATGTATTCATCCCTTATGGGTACCTTCGACTTCATAGCACCGATTCACCATGTTTATGCCATGTCCATCAGGCCCGTTTCATCATATAGGTCCATTCCTTTCCTCACTTCCTATTTTAACAATCATTGGACCCTACCTTCCTCGACTTCGTCTTGTGAAGGTCAGTCAAATGCTGGAATGGCCATGCCACTATTGGTAGCGGAGATAACGTATCAAGTTGTTCTTGACTCTTTCGTCGATCCCGATCCTATTACCTTGCCGATGGATGAGGAGAATCCCATTCTTAAGCCCATGTGGGCCACTTCGATGTCTTGTTCACATGACTACCTCAATGAGACTTTTCTCTCGGACGAAGCCATCATCAAAGATATGAATGGTTCTGAAACACTTTGGGATGATATGCATCATCACTCTTATTTTCTCCCAGAGCTTGCTTGAAACGAACAAGATGACTTTCGATCTACTTTGAGTGAGATAGTCGGGCACGTCGTAGTTCCACTTGATACGTACGACATTTATGCCGAAGGAAATATGGCAAGTATCTCTCCTACCATCATTAAGGATATCTCTCATACCCCTAGCAAGATTGAAAATATACACATCGGTGTGGATTGTTCTCCAGAAGAAATCTTGATCTACACCGAACTCTTCAAGGAATTCTGAGATGTATTTACTTGTTCATATGAAGAGTTGTCGGGAAACGACCCTCGAATCGTCGATCATGAGATTAGAACTTATCTGGATGCTAAGCCTATTCGAAAACCTCTTAGAGCTATCAATCCCCAGAAGGCCCCTACTATTAAGGCAGAGGTAGAGAAACTACTTAATGATGGCTTTATCTACCCGGTTCCTTTAACTAAATGGGTATCCAATCTCGTTCCTGTGAATACGAAGAAAGGAACTATCTATGTATGCATGGAATTTCATGACCTGAACAAGGCATGTCCTAAAGACAACTTCTCGTCACCTTTCATCGATCAGATTCTTGACGAGTGTGCAAGAAGCAAAGTGTTTTCTTTCATTGATGGATTTTCAAGGTATAACCAAATTCAAATTAAACCTAAGGATCAACACAAGATGACATTTATTTGTCCTTGGGGTACTTTCTCATACCGAAAGATGCCTTTCGGACTTAAAAATTTCAGATCAACCTTCGAACGTTCTATTACCTTTGCATTCCACGATATTAAGCATATAGTCGAAGCTTATATTGGCGATCTTGCTACTCACTCTCGTAAGAGAGTGGATCACTCTAAGCACCTTCGACTAGTTTTTGAAAGATGTTGTCATTATAGAATCCGGTTAAACCCTCATAAATGCGTCTTTTGCGTTAGGTCTGGACGTATTTTGGTATTTTTAGTTTCCAAGACTGGGATAATGGTAGATATGTTGAAGGTTGAGGTAATACTTCAATTTCCTCCCCTATTCACTATTCAACAACTTCAAGGTTTACATGGGAAAGCTACCTTTTTACATTGGTTTATAGTAAACTATGCCAATATCACTAAGGGTTTCATGCATCTTTTGAAGAAGGATACCCCTTTTATCTGGGATGAGTGGGCCCAGGAATCCTTCGATGCTTTGAAGAAAGCCTTGGTATCAATGCCTCTATTGAAGTCTCTTGACTACAGTAGGGATTATTTGCTTTATGTCTCTGCATCTGAAGAGACGACTGGTATGGTTTTGGTTCAGGAAGATGATGAACTCCGTCAGCATGTCATCTACTATCTTAGTTGAAACTTAGTCAGTCCTAAGCTCAATTATTCTCACATTGAAAATCTAGCTTTGGTTGTCGTTCATGCAGTCCAACAATTACGCCATTATATATTTCTTTTCAAGAATATTGTGGTTGTCGATGTCAATCCATTTCAATACGTCTTTACTAAGTGTATCATAGGGGGGAAATATAATAAATGGATTGTCATTTTACAAGAATTTGATCTCTATTTTGATTCTGTGAAATTCACGAAATCACTAGTCTTTGTAGAGTTAATATCTGACTTCCCACGATTGGACAAGGATGTTATCCATGTTGTTTCGTTTTCAAACAAACACATTTTCCTTGTATCGTCGTTTGACCCCTTGTATGGAGCCATTGTTCTCTATCTTCAAACTTTGAAGTTTCCTCAACATCTTTCACGAGATGATCAACGACGTATATGATACCAAGATAAGAACTACATTATCATTGGCAACACTTTGTATCACTGAGGAATAGATAATATCATGCGTCATTGTTTAACTTGTGAAGAAGCCGAGTCAGTTCTAAATGATTTCCACAGTGGGGCTTGTGGTGGTCATCTATCTGGGCTTGCGACAACCCAGAAAATTTTGTGAGCCGGTTATTTCTGGCCATCTATATTTAACGATTGTGTTGAAGTAGTTAAGAAGTGTCACCCCTGCTAGGTTTTCACTCCAAAAATGTGCTCGCATCCATCCCCTCTTCACCCAGTCATTACCATCAACCCCTTCACCAAGTGGGGGGTGGACTTCGTGGATTGCAACCCAACTTAGACTGGGGGGAATCAACACATTATCATAGATGTAGACTACTTTACTAAGTGGGTCAAGGCCATGCCTACAGTTAAATCCGAAGGGAAGACTGTTTCCTTCTTCGTATTCAATGAAATTATCACCAGGTTCGGTATCCCGAGTGAGATTGTCACTGATCATGGCAATCACTTTCAAAACTAAATGATGGAAGAGCTAGAATCCAAGCTAGGGTTTAAGCATGGTCATTCTTCCCCTTACTACCCCCAGGAAAATGGACAGGTAGAGGTCGTCAACAAGTCTCTCAAGACCATTTTGAAGAAAAA
This sequence comes from Picea mariana, assembly GCA_032191745.1. Lineage (NCBI taxonomy): Eukaryota > Viridiplantae > Streptophyta > Pinopsida > Pinales > Pinaceae > Picea > Picea mariana. Next base: position 10,206 of record JASDQU010221714.1, read on the forward strand.
TGTCATCCAGAGTAAATCTGACTGACATATTATGCTATATCCTGCACTTTGGGCATACTGATCCTCGGTCAAGAATTCCACCGGATTTTATCATTTCCAGCTAGTACACGGTGTGGAGTCGATATTCCCTATTGAATGGGAAATCCCTTCTCTTGGATTGGCAGTGGTGCTCCTCCCTAACACTTTCGATCTTGAGTGATGCCTCATACACCTAGAGAGTCTCAACAAGCAATGTCGAGACGCCTCTACGGCTATCGAGGCGAATAAAATATGTGTCAAGGTCCAATACGATAAGTCTGTCTATCCTCAGTTGTACACTGAGGGTGACTTGGTCCTTTTATATGATCAATCCAAAGAACCGTTGGGGGCAGGAAAGTTCAAACCCATGTGGCACGATCCCTATATCGTGAGATATGTCTTAGAAAAAGGAGCCTATGAGTTAGAATATTATGAAGGGAACATGTAGGCCGAGTCTAGGAATGGGATCTACTTGAAAATATATTACACTTGATCCCCAATATTGGGAATAACTCTTTGTATAATAATGTAATTTAGTGTATATATCTTTTCCCTTTACTTTTTGTCTTCAGCTTGCTTATCGAGTTTTCCCTTGGTTGGCAGATGTCAATGGAATCTTCGGTCTACTTAGGATTCACAGATGGAGCCAGTCATCATACATGGAACTTGGCTTCCACCTCTTGGGTGGTTTACTCACTCGAGGGTCTACTGGTGTCTTCAGGTGGCGTATGCTTAGGGCCATCCATGAATGATGTGGACAAGTATAGCATTGTTATAGAACTTTTGCGCGATGTTATTTCACATGGTATTCACTCTTTAGAGGCTCACCTGGATTCTCAGTTAGTAGTATGTCAATTGAACGACAGTTACCATGTGCACGATCCTACTTTACTCCAACGATTCCTACATGTACTTCTTTTAGAGCAACAGTTTGATTTTATTACTTATCATCACATACCTAGGAGTTCTAATTATGTATCCGATGCTTATGCTAATTTCATTTTATATTTCCATTTGTCACAAAACCAAAGTAAAGAAAATAATCTCATCAATGTACACATTGTAATATAAGTTAAGCTCAAGAACCCTGCTTTATATATATTTCAAAAAATATGGTGTTTATAGTACAAAATTGGGGCCAACACCCTCAATACACATATACAACCGATAATACAACATCCATGACATCTACATTTATGGAGTCGGATGTGTGTCATGATAACAAACTACAACATTTGTGAGACTCCAAAAGATTGCACCCAAGCTCTGGGCACAACAACCACTATCTGTTGCATGGCCTCTGACATATCCTCTACTTGAACCATCGGAATCCTATGTGTCAAACGAGACAGGTTTCCCTGCACGTTTTGAAGGATTCTCTCTGCTTCTCCTCCCACCGCCCCATCTCCTCGGTGCCTCTGATGATGTCATGGAATCCCGTCCATTCATCACGGACCTACGTCTGTGTCACACAAATGTCTAGTTAGTACATAAGTACCATCCAAAAATATTTTTGTTTTACTATACAAAAATACAAAAAAATATAAAATATTTAAAAACTTTGACATACCTATGTCACATTAGGTGGTCCTTGGTGGCAGTGGCATGTCAGGGTCCCCTCTGAAGTCGATCCCTGCATAAGAGTATTCATCCATAACAATGACTTGTCGCCTCCACTAGTAAAAGAAATCACCGTTGTAGGGTGTTGGCACCCTACCTCCCCCCTACTGTCTCGTTACCTCGGTCCACCATGCCATGGTTGGATTGCAAAGTATTCTAGGAATGATCTCGACTCTAGGTCCCAAACCTGGAACCTGCTTGAAGAAAACAATACACAAGATAGAGGCAACCCCGAAGTTCCTCTTGTCACCTTGTTTGCACTATGTTATCTGGATCTTCATATTAGCTAGTAGTGAGGTGCACCAATCATACACCGTGGGTCTCAAGCACTCTACAGAATAGAACATGAGAAGCCTCGATGCCTTATGTAACGAAAGTGATCCTCAACTTCAAGAAATATATATCCTCGACTTCAATATTCAATCGCTGCCCATCGAGGTTGAAGCTCTCACTGTCTGGATCCTAGTAATCCACGAGCAATTATAACAACCTCACATGGGACCTCATCCCTTTGAGTGCCCAAAATTTGTACAACCCACATATTTTCAATGCCATTTGGGCCCCCGAATCTCTTTCCACAACAACATCTACCCCCTCAAGTTCCCTTTCCCTCCATTTTAGCACCATCCTTCCAGAGAAACATCAATTTTTGAGTTAGAAACCATAAAAAACCTTGTTTATGTACTTGTATGCAGGCTACAGAATTCACAATTGCATATAGGGCTGAGTACATGTAGCTTGTATTTTACACAGTCACATATAATCTCACATGTACGCGACCCGATGAGTGGTATCCTGCGTACACCGAAATAACCAATTGGTGCCTTAATTAACTCAAATTTTGAAACCTAAATGAAAAATGTAATCCACTAGAAAGGAAGAGGAGGGGAAGAAGAATTACCTAGTCCAAACGGTCTTTGATTCCGTCACTCGATGCTCCTGCAATCACCAGTTGAAGATCAGAGGTAATTTGGTCCAATTTTCACTATTTGGATAAAAATTCAATGACATAGTAAAATTTGGTTTTTGTTATTATTTATAGCAGTTTTTACCCACTTTCTATAGTTTCGAGTTGTATTTTCTCCTAGTAGACTAATACAACAGTGGATTGAGTTGGTTTGTGTAGTTTTCACCATGGATTCTTGCGGTTTTTACCGTTATGTTGACCGTTCATAACTATGGGTAGGTATTTTCACTACCGAACATATAGGATAGGTATCCATTCCATCATGCACACTTGCATTGTCCTATAACTATAACTCATATGCCTTAGGTACAAACCCATTTGTTGTGACACAGAACCTTCCATCTGCTACAAGACATGTCATTATCAAATGGTAGATACTTACCACACATGGGTACCCTAGTTAGATCCTCTACTCCATTTGCTGCCCATGCCGATATTTTTCCGTAGGACCGGGAGTCCCTTATAGCTAATACATGAATTTATTCTGAGCCTCATTTCTCACTCGTAAACATGTTGACCATACCTAGAGGACTCCCAAGTGAGTTTTATTTAAGCTCTTTTCCGAATCATTTTCAAAAACTGAAAAGATTGTCGAGTGAACTTGTCTCTTTCACACTCGTAAATTGGATTTGAAAGGACGTCTATTTGGTATAAATTTATCCATTTTTAAAACCAAGTAGACTAAGGTTACGAAAAAAGACATTTTTTGGCGTTAAGTTGTGATTGCCTCTCATGCCCTTGCTTGCAGTATTGAACCTATAGTCGGTTCTCGCTTTGCGTTATAAATCGTTTTCCTCAGCAGTTTTGCATCCTCAACCAAACAGAGCATCATTTATATCATTCGCAATTTGACACCCTATACCCAGGAGGGAACATTCCTTTGAGTTTCCATCTCCTGCATGCATCTCCTTGCATTGAGCATAGGTATGTTCCATTGTTGGAACTAGTTTTTCTTACTTGCGACACTCGTTTCCTCCTTTGTATCATAACATTCATTTGACTATGAAAAAACAAAAAAATATGGGTGGGAAGGGAATATTATATTATATTGGCAGTAGTCGTGTCACCTTTGAACATAGCACAAATTTATTGAGTCCATTTGTCATCATAATTTTGGGTTTATCATGGCCTTAAGAAGTTGAGCTCGTTACAGAGAGTTTTCTCCATTGACTGGTTAGTCTTCTAGTCCCTATGGAGAACTTGATGGATGCCTCCTAGATCTCATGGTTTCATCACTGAGTCTATGTTGCTAGAGTCTTCCATATGTCTCATGCTCTTGTTCAAAGGAAGTCTATCAACCTGTGTCAGCCATTCCTCAGAACTCTTGACTTTGCATGTCGGCCATACCCTCAGTTTGTCTCAGAAGCACATGATGGTGTAGTCCTATCACGCACCCTAGTCCTACTTTGCTCATTGGTAGGTAACCTTGAACCCAACAGTCAATGTTTCATCAATGTTCGTAAACTGGGTGGTTTCCCTTGCATTCAACGACAAGACATTTATTCACACATTGGGATTTGTGCAGTGTTTTAGATGTCATTATCCTTATTGGTGGTTTTGTTTCCTTTTTCAGCAATTTTCCTCATTGACTGCTACTCAGAGGGTCTTTTTCATGTACCGCTTGCACTTGGCACACGCGAAATATGCACGGGGTCGTTGGTTTGTGAACATTTTCTTCGTCCGATTTCCTCCAAATCATGAAGCTCTTGCTTTGTACCTCGTGTTGAATGATGAGAGATGACTTAATGATCTCCTTTCAGTGGGTCTCCTTCCATCGACTTCAGCTCATCTATTCTGGAAATCAGACCTAGAATGCTATGAGTACCTTGAGGCTTGCAGTCATTAGTGGCAGGCTCTCTCGCCATCGATAGTTGGGAATACATCAATGTCTCTTGATCGATGGATTCTTCAAGTGTTCGACTCTGACTCCTTTATTCACACTTCTAAGAATGTACCTGGTACCTTGATGCCTACTTTAATCATCGGTAGGTTGTCTCGTGTTTGTTAACGATATACTTCAATGACCGGTAATCAAACCATGTCTCATTGTGTTCGACCTCAACTCTTTTTTTCACACAATGTAGACTTGCACCTTTGGCGGATTGTGTAGAAGACTTGAAGACATTAGTATGTGGTCGAAGATTTCCTGAGTTGTTTCTTCCTTTTCATTGGACCAGTACCTATGTGACTCCAATGATCATGGGAGATCATATTGTACTCCATTGTATACAGATATATTCAGATTGATTTTGAGAATGGTTCTACTGGGCCTTGTTCATGACTATGACAACCTTTGGCATGTAACCGCACTTGTATTTTCCCATTCATGGCCACAGACAGTTGTTTGGTATAGTTTCACATGGATCTGCAGTGTAATTCAAATTAGCAGCCATGTATGCAAAGTTAGTGCAGATTGTAATGAGAAACTAGTTCTTCCAGCTGGTTCCCCATCACTCCACTTATGGGTTTTTATAATGTATTTTGGCCATCAAAGATACTCCTCTAACCTTACACATTAGGGGGCATCTGTTATAGAAATATTTGCCTCACCCTATGCAATCTTGTAGAGAAGACATTTTTCCATTTCCCTATGCAGACTTTTCTTCCCTTTTTGCAAATCCCAAAGCTAAAAATACATTTTTTCCACATATACACACCTTTCCTACTATACAACATGCGTATACGCAGGTTGCACCACTACAACCCACGTACATCGGGAAATGTGCCAAAATTGAAAAATGGTGTCGGGTTTCCATGTCATGATAGGAGATCAATGATCCTTGGCCTTCCATATATTGGAAATGTTCCAACTCAACCCTTCAGTTCTACTTGAAGGATAAAAATGGGTCAATTTCGAGCTATGGAAAAGAGGAGAAAGAATTCAACTTTGAGAGAAAAGTTACTATGGAGGAATTATTCACTTCACATTGAGTCTACATCCCTTTATCCTTTAAGTCTGAACACAGTGTTCAACCCCCAAGCTCTTCCCTTATTGAGTGAGAACTCCATTGTCTCCTTACATGAGCTTGCCTTTGGTGTAGGATTGAAGTGGTGGAGGCCCAACTGGAAGGAACTTGGTTTCTTGGTTCTGAACCATGCCGACACAGAAGTCTGTAACTTATTCACTTCTGTAGATTATATCTTAATAGAAATATTATTTTCCCGTCCAATTGATATCTTGCAAATATTTGAATTATTATTCCATGGGTGTATCTATTATGAATGTTAATGGATTATGTTATCGAAGGTGCTAACATCATATATTATCATCATATGCTTTCTTTTCTTGGTTGTTGAGGACTAGTTGCAGGTATATTACTTTGGGTCAAGTGCTCAATGGTGGACTTCATCGAATGTCTGGACGAGGTATGCCTTTTATCTTGTCTTTCTAACATATTTGTTTATATAGCATACTTGAGAATAGAGTTGATCTCTGCAGTCATTTCTGTCAGTTGTGGTTTTCCCCTAGCTATAGAGATATTTTCCTCATAACAGAGCCCATTTGAGGCACTTTATGGAAGAAAGTGAACCACACCAGTGAGTTGGAAAAACCCAATAGACAGAGTAGTGCTTGGGCCAAAATTACTCATGGAAATGGAAGAGAAGATGGTGAAAATAAAACAAAATTTAAAGGCTTCCCAAGGCATGAACAAAATTTATGTTGATAAAGGAAGAACTAACTGAGAGTTTAAATTGGGTGACCATGTGTTCTTGAAAGTAAAGGCCAAGAGAAGTTCCCTAAAGTTGGGAAATTGTTCAAAGTTGGAAGCACACTATTGTGGGCCATTTGAAATCCTAGAGAAGATTGGCCATGTTGCATACATGCTTGCACTACCTACATCCATGTGTATTTATAATGTATTCCATGTATCTTTTCTTAAAAATTATGCACCTAATGTTAATCATGTGACTGATTGGAATGTGATTCAGGTGGAACCAAAAGGCGACTTTCAAGTGCAACTAGTTTTCATATTGGACCAGAATATCAAGCAGCTTCAAAATTGAGCCATAGAGATAGTAAAGGTACAATGGACCTGGTACAGTCCTAAGGATGCAACTTGGGAGCACCATGATGCTAAGCATGTAATGTACCTCAAATTTATCATAAAAAAAAATAAAATTATTTTGGTACATTATTTACCAGTTTCTTCGTTTAATCAAATCGTATAACGGGTACTTACATTTTTTTCTTTGAATAACCTTATGCCATACTAACTTAACACTTGTAAGAGAGGTTCCCAACGATTACAAGTATTTCTCCAACTCATATGTTATTATATAGATACTAATACAATACATGTATGGACCTATATACTAGGATTCAAGTTTTTAGATCCCTTGTTAAAAGAATCGGGCTATTTAGATTTTGCGTACAAGTTTATGCCCCTGAGAATTAATACTAGTACTCTTACCTAGCTATGTCAACATTAGAATTTAAATCCTTAACGTAGTACATATCAGGAACAGGTTAAGGATATTAATGATGGTTTATGAGTTGTTTCAATGTGATTTTCTTTGATGGATTCATCTTAGTTATGATACTTTTAGTTTCCACCATAACGATTGGAACCCAAACCAATTCCGCACAATTCTCTGTGTGACTACAATAACTAAACCTTCTCTTCATGATGGGGTAATGGAAAGATAACTAAAATGACAAATAGGTTAGCGATCGATTAGTTTCATTGGACAGTCACAGATTGATTGCTATTAACTTCGCATCTTCAACAATAAGGGAGATGGATGTATCTGTTAGGAGGAGTTAAGGATTTGTCCTGTAATTAATTAGGGTCCTCTTAAACATCAGTCCTTATTTTAGGGTTGGGTCCACTTCTAATTTCTCCATTAAAATTTTTATTGAAATAATTTATTTTGTATTCACTTTGAATTATAATACACTCATCACATCACTTTATTATTTACCTTTTAAAATCTCTTAAACCACTTTGATTACTTTGACCTTTTGGGG
>JASDQU010221715.1:0-17809 GCA_032191745.1 Picea mariana
ATACTTGGTACATGGTTGGAGGCACTTGTTATTAGTATTGTTGACACATGGTTTATGGATGATGAAACATACTTGTATTGGTATATTATTAGAAGCACATATTGATCTTGGTGATGATTATGAGTTGTTGTGTTATGGTTGGTTGATGCACATATTTGAGAGTTGTATTGGTGATTGATCTTGGTGAGTAGATATGATTTGGTTGATAAGATTGATGAGACAGGTTGTTGTGATAGGTTGTTTGGACAGGTTGTTGTGACATTTTATTTGTACATGTTTGTTGCATGGTTGATGCACTTGTTCATGGTACAGGTTTTGTACAAATTTGGTGCATGGTTGATGCACTTGTTCATGGTACAGGTTTTGTACAAGTTTGGTGCATGGTTGATTCACTTGTCCATGGTACAGGTTTTGTACAGGTTTGGTGCATGGTTGATGCACTTGTTTATGGTACAGGTTGGTGCATGGTTGATTCACTTTTTTATGGTACAGGTTGATTATAGGTTGATTACAGGTTGATTGGTACAGGTTTACAATAGTATATCTCACAGTGACAGTGTGACAGTGGTTCCACCATTCTACTTATACATCAGGGCGGTTGGACAAGGCAAGGATAGATGGTTGTAGCCACCTTCTGGTTGTATCCGGAGAACATAGGGGGTTGTAGCCTCCTTCTGGTTGTAGCCAGTGAATAGGGGAGATGGGTATTCCCTCAGGTTGTAGCCCGAGAAACAAGGGGGTTGGAACCTCGTTCCAGTTGCAATTGGAAAACAAAGGAAGTTGGTGCTTCCAATGAATGTAATTCTTCAAGACATATAAGAAAAAGCATTATGTGGTTTTCTCTCGCTTTGGGTTCCCACGTAAAACACTGGTGTATTGTGTATGTGTATCATTGTTCATTTGTTCATTTCTTATTTACTCTGCATTTTTTGGATTATAATGCTACATTTATATAACACTTGGATTATATGGTTAAAAAGGATTAAATTTCTCTATTACTGATTCACCCCCCTTCTCAATAATCCAATAGCATGTAGGTAAACCATATACAAAATTCATATACCAATATAACCATCAAAATTTCTCTAGCAATACATCACACGATCCATAACCAAACACCATAAACCATTACATCATACCATGTGCCACAACCTCATTGTTATACAAACTCTATCTGTAACATACCTCAACCAAAAGCCCTCATCAATTTCATCATCCAAATCTGNAGCCCGAGAAACAAGGGGGTTGGACCCTCGTTCCAGTTGCAATTGGAAAACAAAGGAAGTTGGTGCTTCCAATGAATGTAATTCTTCAAGACATATAAGAAAAAGCATTATGTGGTTTTCTCTCGCTTTGGGTTCCCACGTAAAACACTGGTGTATTTTGTATGTGTATCATTGTTCATTTGTTCATTTCTTATTTACTCTGCATTTTTTGGATTATAATGCTACATTGATATAACACTTGGATTATATGGTTAAAAGGGATTAAATTTCTCTATTACTGATTCACCCCCCTTCTCAATAATCCAATAGCATGTAGCTAAACCATATACAAAATTCATATACCAATATAACCATCAAAATTTCTCTAGCAATACATCACACGATCCATAACCAAACACCATAAACCATTACATCATACCATGTTCCACAACCTCACTATTATACAAACTCTATCTGTAACATACCTCAACCAAAATCCCTCATCAATTTCATCATCCAAATATGATTTGTAACTCTATAATAGACCTGGTGTATATGATCACATACCTGCAAACCTTCCTTAAGTTTAACAACAAGAGACTAGCATTTTATCAAACTTTAATTTAGTCTCACATGACTAATTTTGGATTAGTCAACAACCCTAATTTGCAATAATCATAACTATGTACCTGTAATGAATAAAGATCTGAAAATGGTACAAAATGTTCTTCAGTGTATTTGATGCAATTCCTCCAGATTTCACTACTTGGAACCTGTCAGAAATGGAGTTATAGAAAAAATGGCATACCTTGTTGAATTCTGGCTTATTCTAGAGATCGAACTTATAGAGTGTGCCCCGCACAAAATGTTTGTTGTATGGATCTGAAAATGATACATAGAGTACTAAAGACTATAATCTAACAAATACATTTAGTCTTATTGAATTTGGATCTGTTATGAATAAGTTATGATGTTCTTACTCGAAACACTTGTTTTAGACTAGTTTCAAGACTAGCCACAAACCCTATTTTCCATAGAGTGTAACTCCAAAAATACAATGACCCAGAAGCTGAATTTTTTACAAAATCTACTTGGATATGTTTCATCAATGGCCTCCCAATTTCACGGTTTGAATCATTCTAGAAAATTTTTATTGCAAAAATGGTGAGATGGCCTGTAAATAACATACCTTAGAAAGCATCATCAAAAGAATTTATCCTCCCTTGAATTTCGGTCTTCTTTACTTCACCTTCCCTCTGAAATTAACCTTAGATATCCTTTGGCTACCTCAGTCACTTGTAGATATTAAATATGCTCAAGTGTAATTAAAATGAGAGACCCTTGCCTCTTATTTATACTTTTATGTAGCTTCCTCAAGGGGAACCACCTTCTAACCATCTTAAAACACTTTCCTTATTTTAGGGCTAACCCACTTCTAACCACTTGTCCACTTAGTAATTTCTCGATTAACTTTATTATTTAAATAATTTATTTTGTATCCACTTTCACTTATAGTACACTCATCACTTCACTTTATTATTTACCTTCTAAAATATCTTAAATCATTTTCCCTATTTTAGGGCTAACCCACTTATAACCACTTGTCCACTTAACTTAACCACTTTCCATAATTAGTAAGTTCTTCATTAAATTCATTATTTAAATAATTTAATTTGCATCCTATTTGAATTATAGTACACTCATCACTTCACTTTATTATTTAAATAATTTCTTCTTTGCAAACACTTTGACTACTTTGACCTTTTGGGGCTTCTAGATGACTCATGAAGGTTCTCCAACTTCACATGGCCATAACTCTCTAACCGCGAGGAGTTATATGACGTTCCACATACCACCAAAAATGGAATGACATGTACTATCCATATAGAATAGTATTACCTGCAAATATATCAAAACTCATACCATTATCCATAAAACAAACTTGGGTCCATTACCCAAACCTTTGTGCTACCAGAATTCGCTACCGGAATTTCTTCAAGGGTTCAAATCAATGACAACAAACCCAATTAATCAACAATATGTTCATAAGAAAATGTTCCCCAGCGTGTAGTAAAAGTGGTTTTATATCTATCAGTCCTTTTTACTTTGATTTGATTATAGCTAGAAAAGTTGTCAAGAAAGGACATCATTTGTGACCCTACAACTTGTTGTAAAATATTTCCATATTAGCAAGAGGAAAATGATCTTTAACACTCACTCTATTCAATGAGCGGAAATCAACACATAATCTGATCTGACCAATTTTTTTTCTGAACAGGGACCAGATTTGAAACCCATTCAGAATTCTTAACTGGAAAGATGATACCAGCCTTTAATAATTTTTCCAACTCTTTCCTAATAGTAGCTTCGAGTGCAGGGTTATGACGTCTTTGCTTTTTCCTAACTGGTTTTACCCCTTCCTTGATAGGAATGGAATGTTGTATAAGAGAAGGATCAAAACCACGAAGATCCTCATATGACCATGAAAAAACATCTTGAAATTCATGGAGTAGTTCTATGAATTTCGCCTTTTCTTTGTCAGAACATTGGGCACCTAGTTTAACAATGTTTGGATATTTGGGTGTCCCAAGGTTCAAGGAAATAGTATCGCCACTTTCCTTTTAGACTCTTCTTTCTTATGCATCTCTTTGTTACTTACATCACTAGATGAAAATGAACTTTCAAGAGGAGTCAGGCCCTTAGGAAATTTATCATCTTCAATGGATATGATTTCCTTGGGCCTAAATGGTTCATTTTTTATGAAAGCGCAAATGCCTTCATCACTTGGGAATACCTTCCATGATTCCATGCTATCAATATATGAGGACGATATAAAGATTGAAACGTACAATCGAGTATTTGGGGAAAAATTTGTCAGGTAGGGGATGTTGCAAACACCACTAATGTATCAACCATTGAATTGATTTCCTGCTTAACATGAGTGTTGTTAAAATATAACAGGTTTGAAATGATCCTCTAAACAACTTGGGTATAATGTTTAAGAAACTTTTTTCTAGGTGAATAAATTTTACATACAAGGTTCACAACAAGATCCAAGTCACCAAAGACTATAAGGTGGCCAAAACCAAGGTTATATGTGTTTTTGATGCCTAACAATAAGGCCTCAAAATTAGTAACGTTGTTTGTGTAGGAAAATTCTAACCTATAAGAGAAATTGTGAATTTTACCTATAGGGGAATATAGAATAATGTTGGTTGCATTTACTTCATTTGAGAATGAGCCATCGAAATGCATGTGCCACATGCCATCGTCAAAATCAATCGATTCAAGGATAGTGTCACCCTCATCAGAAAATGTAGAGTATACTCCCAAATCTTCCTCAAGATAATTTACATTAGGTTGGGGGACACTCTCTATGTATGGTGAAATTATTCCTTCCCTTAGGACTATAATATTCTTTCTACTCCTAGGGACAAACAGATGTGTTCCGTCAAGCAAAATATATCCACCCATTAAAGATTTCTAGTATCTTCCTAAAATAATTGAATAATTTCTTACTGGCATATCAATTACCAGTATGTTGAGGTTTGTTGGTTTGTTCTTATTTTAGGGTGAGTGCATAGAACTATTGTTACATATTTGATTTCACCTACAGTTGACTGTTGCAGACTGTTATAAGAGAGCATGCTTCTCAAATTTTCATTAGTGCATGATAAGCCAAGCTCTTCCATGATAACTTTTGACATTACACTTGGACTAGACCCGCCATCAATTAGGAAACAATGAACTATTTTATCCATAATGTTTACAAAAATATAAAAAGGGGGATTTTTTATAGGTTTTCTAAAATTATTTACACCTATTTTATTTACATTTGAATTCTCTTCTTTTGACTCTTCAAAAAGATTGGCTATCGTAGAAACTTTACCTTCCATAAAATTCTTGAGATGCTTTTTTTTCACAAGGAAGAAAACCATGTCCAAAAGGGTAGCATCAACCTTGATATTAGACAATTGATTAAGGATGTTGTATTTAGAAGAGGGAAGAGGGGAAGGAATTCCTTGATTTTCCGGAACTCTGACAGTTTGTGTATCAGTTCTTTGAAAAGAAGATCTTGGGGAACAAGAAGCATAAGGAGGATCATATTTTCCCTTGGAGGTGTAGGATTTACGACTGGTATTGATTATCATAACATCCTCAGGTTCGACCCAATCTAGAACCATGATTGTGGTATCGGGCCTTTTTTTAAAGATCTTATCTTTGGCATTTTTCTTAAATTTGCAGGAACTTTCTTCATGATTTTCTTCACATAAGTTACACCAACTGGGAGACATAATGGACTTTGGTTGAAAGGTATTTTCATTAGTATTCCTAAAATGCGTCGAGGAAGAAGAAGATGCCATAGGGGCAGGTGAAGCAACACTTCCCTTTCGTTCGTAGGCTATCATCCTATTGTTCATATCCTGGACGAGTTGTAGGAGGGTAGACATATATGTTTGTTGTACCCAGTCCCCTTTGGGGAGAACCATTCTTTTGAGTTGATCTTCATTTTCTAGACAAGTGTGAAGAGCAGAACCAAGATTTTCTATAACCTTTTCTTTGAGCCTGTGACGATAAAGGGAAGGTAGCGCATTATAATAATGCATGAAAGCGACTTGGTTTTGGGGGCGAATTGGTTTGAGAATTTAATTGTATAGTTTGGTGAAGCGAATATTAAAGGACTTAATGGTTTCACCATCCTTATAGGAAATATTGTTTTATTCCCTTAACTGCTCTTCCAGAATTTTGGACTGTCCATAAGTGGGCTTGAACCAATAAACCAATTCTTCCCATGTGGAAAGAATTTTAGGAGAGAGGTAAATTTTTTTTTTTGCAACTTTCCCTTTAAGGGAATTAACGGATAAGTGCATGCAAGCATTGTATCATTTTCCCTGATGTTATGACAAGCATTGGAAAATGCTACTAATTGTTCATTTGTAGAAACAATATTATTCCCTGAGAACTTAGGAATATGTTCCTTAAACTTTCGTAATGGGTGAGTAGCAGGTGCCAGATTCAAGGGAGAGGACACATACCATGGAGTGGTCATAGAATCTTCCTTGAAATGGAAAATCCCATATTTCTTTATCACTTTAGTAGGATTGGTAGTGGATTGGACAGGGATCTGATGGTTTTATATACTACCAATTACTGGCAAAGTAGAAGGTTGGGAGGAGGCACCTCCGGTTCCACTACCACTACCTACATATGTCATATTGAAGGTAATAGGTATAGGTGATGAAGGTGAACTAGCATAATATGACAAAGTTCTCCTTAGAGAACTTTCTTGAGTTGATAGAATGACTTTCTTTCTTCCTATTTCAAAAATATGAGTATCTTCAGGGGACAATCCTCTTCTTTGAGAGAGATGTGAGGAATTGAGGACATGAAAAGAAAAACCAAGAATTTAGAAAAGAGAGGTTACTGATGATTTTTGGGTTTCCTTTTCCTTGCTTCTCAATGTTCACGGATACTTATATCTCATTCAACTACTTTCTAAGAGCGTTCAAGTTCAGCTCGAGTATTAACAGTTTGTAAAATAATATTGAACAAGGTTAAGGAAATGTATTTTTGTCATTACGATTGTTTCCAATATTGGGCTTCCTTCTAACAGGGACTGCCACGGAACAAAAAAAATCAGTCAAGGAGTATTTGAATAAAATAGAAGAATTTAAAGATAATCATGAATACAATCAACTAGAGAAATATGGAATATCTCCCGAGTATGGTTGCCAAATAAATGTTGAGGAAAGGTTATGGAAAACCTTACTCAAGCATTTTCAGATCTTGTCGGGCTAAGACAAGATAGTTGGGAATGTCACCTGGGGTTTATAGTCTCAAAAACAATCGCTCAATACACAAGTATTAATTACAAAGGACCAAGGCTTATTTTTATATGTTGTATACTTTAATGAAAAATAGGTAAACTTGAACAAAGTTGTATAAATTTGTACATAAATTATACAAATGTATATATGGATATCAAATAAAATGAATGAACCAAATCATTAAAACACATGTGTGAGATTGAAACAATAATATGATTTTTCATTTATTTCATTCTAAGATACAAAAAATGAGTTCTCTCTACAAACCCCTGCGAGGGTAGGGACCAAAATCAAACTTATAAGCCTTTCATGGTCACCATACAAAAATACTCTGACAATCAACAAGAAAACCAAAGTTAAAGATCTAGATCATCTTGCCACAAACTGTTGTCACTTGACTCTGCAAGATATTCTTTATCAGGCATGAAACTCAATTCATGCACAAACAAAAATACACAGACTGTCAAGGACAAATCATACACCTTTAAAACAAGCTGCTGAAATATGTGATTCAGTTTTTTAATCCTACTACCTTCAATAAGACCCTGTTGTCATCAACAGGATTAAGCTTTCTAGTAAACTCAAAATGAATGAAAGTTAAAAGTATCTCACTAGGATAGAGAAAACCTTATGGTTGTAGTTCTCCTTCTATTATCCTTCTTTGTCTCTTCATTTGATTGAGATTTTATTCTTTCTCAATAAGTTATGGTAGTTGAACTACCTTTCTTTAGTTAATTCAAATTAACTTAACTAATTAGTTTGAGACAAATAAATAATAATAATAAATAAATCAGGGTCTTTAAATAATAACTAAATAGGTGGGACCCCTTGTGACTCCAAATTATTTCCTTTTATAATTATCTGACATAAAAAATATCCAAATCATTTAATTCAAAAATATCTCCTTGTAACTCCCGCTTCACATATATATTCTCAAATGATAAATATCAACAGAATGTTATATAATCATGTTCCCAAAAATAGCATTATATCCAAGATGTCCAATAAAAAATGCTCAAATGAATGCTKYTATCCAAAACAATGTCAAATATATGTTTGTTGTTCAAAACTTAATCAAAATAAAAATGTTGTTTAAAACAACCTCAATCATCAAAATCCATATTTACTATGTGAGGCATTAGGTCCCTTCTCATTGTTGTCCCCTTTTGATTTTTCAGTGACAAGCTTTTCTTGGTTAGAGCCTTGAGGGTGAATTGCACTAATGACATCAGAACAATCATCCTTAATATGTAGGCAAGAGGAGACTTATTTGATAGAATCTTTAGATGAGCTGGAGTGAGTGTCTATTTCTTTTCCCTTGTCCTGCATGGGCTCAGGGACAACTATTTTCAAAATTTTATTGGTGTGTGATGACTGCACAGGTGAGAGGGCAGGATCATATTGGACAACTTGATTTTTTTTTGCTGGTGGGGGTAATGGAAATGATGCAGTGGGCCCACCGTGGTGGTGAACAATAGGCTAGTGGAAAATCTCTTGTCAACCCTCATTGGAAGGTGGTTTCGGTTGCATTGACACATGAGGAGGGACTGGAATGCGAAGAATATTTTGATGTTCATGGAAGGGCGGTGTTTCTGGTCGGGGTTAGAAGGTTCCTTTTCCTACTAGGTTGAATAAACCAACTTGGAAAAGATGGTTCAATTCCTAGGGGTCAACATCAAAATGTATAGAGAATTGAGGTCATATGTGACCCCTCTTTCAATTTCCCCTGCCCCTGTTACCTCCACCATTACTGCCCTTGCTGAAAAAAACTCATCCTAAAGAAAATATTCAATGAGTCATGAAAAATTCTTAATAATCCATGCATGAAACTCTACTTAAATAAAATCAAGAATTGGCTATATTATTTACCATAGAACACATGCAATTCATCCATACAAATTCCATTAATCAATTTCCACATGAACAGAGATAGATAGGGTCATTAAGAATATGAGGGGTTTGTAGTGTATGTAAAATGATAGCATGGAGGGGGAATGATACATGGATATTGTTCAAACAATCATAAAAATAATCAAACTATGTATGTAACCAGCTCCCGAAACACCAATCATCAATTAACCCCCATCTCCATTTATTTTATTTTCATACAAACGTTTCCTTAAAAATGAGTAATAATAGAACATGGAGTTGAAAAAGTGTAAATGGGATAATGAGGGGAATGTAATGTGCGTAAGATAGTATAATGGAAGGGACTCCAATGGTTATTGTTCTGCCATTATCCAAATAAAATAAAATAAATGCCATCACCATAACAACCAAAATCCCAAACACTTTCCTTCTTCGAAATCAAAATCCAATACTCTGTTTTAAAATTCCAAAACTGGTGCTCAACTCCACTACTGTTCACTTTGTATTTTGAAATTACATTTCACAGAATTCATTTTATAAATTACTGCCCAAGAAACATTCAATAGTGATAACACAACTTGCGCACAATAGAGTCAAGAAGGCACAGTATCCAAACAACCAACACTAACAGTCGAACTATGGATAGACTCGGTCCAAAACATTACCATCAATATTCTTTTAACCACTACAAAGTTTCTCAAACTCGACCCAAAAGGAATTGAGAATTCATAAAACAAAACTTTTGGAACTCACTTTTATTTATGTTTGCAGAAATCATTCAACACATATATAATTCATCTACATAGGTATTCTATCCATATAAAAATCAACCACCTCAAGCATGCTAACACAGTAGGTCATATCTCTTAAACACCATTCTTACAACGCTGTCATCACCTCAATACTGCCACATAATATATTTTGTTTTAAAAATAAGTGGACTTAGTATTAACTCTTAAGTAAATAATTGACAAAAACCTCATGACAAGGAGATGCGAACAACGCCTCTATCAAATATCGGGTTAGCCACCTTACATAATTATTCAAATGTAAGGTTTAATATACCATTCATCTACAACAATGAGGTATGGGAGAGCAAGAAGGAAAACACTTCTAGGGTTTAGCCAAAAGAATGTTTCAATGGTCTTATTACCACCATAAGTTTCCACGGTCTTATTCACGGACCCTTTATGAAGGCCGTGAGAAAAATATCCATGATCTAGCCATATAAATAATTGACAGGTAGAGGCTAAATATAATCCAAAGGCCACGAGCAATGACACTATTTTGTATTAGAAATTAAATAATCAACAAAAATCCAAAGATGTGGCAGACCCGATATACTTCCCCACAAGCTTCCCCACAAGTAAAGCAATAGAGAAATCATAGTTACATAAACAACAAGAAACATTCACACATCGTTCAACTGTGAATTCACTTTCATATACCACAGAGACCAACTTCATCCAATACACAGTCGAAAGAACCATACACCATAAACCTTGTAAAAGCACATACAATAAGCAAATGAAAGAGACAACTTTTGATTTAATTAATGAGAAGAGAAAATATCCATGGATGGATCAGCAAGAACCATCATACCTGGGTGCAAAAATTCCAAGGAAAATCAAAAAATTCCAAACACTTCTTCCACGGTCGAGCAAAACGGAGGCAACATCAACCAACAAAAATGACCAAATGAAAAATGGCAAGGGTGGAGACCCTCGATGTAGGTTAGAGCGACGTGTAATTACTGCACATCATATCCACACTTACTCCTTCAACCATCACCAGTACGAGCGAGCTAGCCATACAATGCATAACCCACTAATTCCATAAAAATTCAATGCAAGTTGGATATACCAAGACTTTCCTATGTTTCCAAACTTAATGTGTGTGCCAACTTTTGAGAACCAATATAATATATGTCAACACTTGCTAGGGAGACCATGTCCCAAATTTTAAAATTCAAACTTTAAACAATGGCGCATAACCCTTTTAACAAGAAATCCACAATACCATTATCATATACTACTTCAATCCTAGAGTTTAGATCTCCATTTAAATTGAGTGCATTAGAATAAAACTTGTGATAATCATCAAAACAACATCTTTTCTCTTTTAATCACATCACCTATAAAATTTGTCATTTGTTCATTTGTTTCAAACATTGATTTAGAGACAATAACTATAACATTCATTTCGCAATCAAGTCACGAGCAAGAAAAATAACTCATCGTTCCTTCATATTCACACACGGGGTTGCACCTATCTAGTATATTATTATTTATACATAAATAATAAGACATTGCAACCAAATTTCATGTAGGTACCCTACATTGCGCTTTTGGGCATAAAAAAACTAGCGACTCCACAGGGTAATCTGTTTCCAACAGATTAAGAACTTATAATGTTCGGTTTCGCAGACCAGAGAAAATTTTTTTGTTACTGAAGAGAATAGTTATGCAATAGGGGGAAAAAGGTGGTTTAAGGGAAATTATGAGGCAGGATTTTGGTAATAACTCATGGAAAGTGGTACGTATGAGGGGGTTTGATCCTATATGCATAACATTCAATCAATATGTAACATATAATGCTTCTTAAAGTTTCAAGGAGATWWTTTTTTTTTTATGCGCTTTTGAATCTCAGGATGGAGGGAAGAAAGGAATAACAAAAAAGGGAAGAAGACAAAATCAATTATCTTACAACATTGCTGAAAGAAAAAATCAATTTCAATGGTGTCTAAAAGGAGGACATCRTGACAACTGTGTAAATATTATTATTTATTTATCAACAATACTTATAGAAGGACATTTTCATGGAAAATCCGATCCATACTTTATTTCTGATAAAGTTAAGAAAACAAAACAACATAAATTAAAAACTCAACAAAYYAGAATAAAAGGAAAATAGTAAAACAAAGAAAAATATATACATAAGTCAATTTAAATGAGCGTTAAATATTAGACAGGTTCCACATAATGTTTCAAGTTGGAACCATTAGTGTTGTAAGAGAACAATATCTCTTCCAAAACCTTTATAAGGTATGAGTTTTCACCCAGGAAGAAAGCGATTTTAAAAGGACATAGCCATAGTTTCTGGAACTTCAAGTATCTTCCTCTCTCAGCATGAGTTGAGTCACATAGTAGGACTTTCTCATCAATATTAAATTCAACAACTTGTACTCATCTTTTAAAATAATTTTTTACAGTTTACTACCTTATTTTTATGTTCTCTAAGGAAAAATTCCTTTGCTCTCCCAGGCCCTACAGTGAATTTATCCTTTGGGGAACATTTGAAGAATTTAATTCCTCAATCTGTAACATCATCCGTAAAGAGGAAATATCCATCTTAGTAGGAAGAATAGCCTCTTGACCATATGTGAGCTGGAAGGGAGTACAAGCTGTGCTTTCCTTAGTGGTAGTGTGATATGCCTAGAGAGCATAAGTGAGAAGTGTGTTCCACTGGCGAGGTTTATATTCTATGGTCTTCTTGATGATCCTAACCAATTTTTTGTTAGTGGAATCTTCTTTCCCATTTCCTTGGGCGTAGTATGCCAATGAAGTGAAATGTTTGACCCCAAACTTAACCAGAAATTAAGTTAACTTTGTAGAAATGAAGGTTGGGCCATTATCTGTAATGATCTCTAGTGGAATACCAAATCTGGAAAAGATATTAGTTTCTGGGAAAGAAATTACCTACTCATCATGTGCATGCTTAAGAAGGAGAGCCTCAGTCCACTTATTAAAGTAGTATGTGGTTGTCAAAATAAAAATATGTCCTACATAAGAAGGAGGATTGATAGGACCAATAAAGTCTAGGCCCCATTTAGAAAAAGGAAAATCTGGGAGGACAGGTTGTAAAGGCATGGCAGAAAGATGTTCTTTCCCAGCAAATATTTGGCATTTATCACAAGATCTTGCGATTTTCTCATAATTTTAAAGGCAATAGATTTAGTAGAAAAATGGCCACCAATGTGAATGACAGAAAACGATCATCCATGAACTTCATGTAACAATTTATGTGCTTCTTAATCATTAACACATCTAAGTAATAAACCATCGATAGACCTTCTAAACAAGAAGTCTCCCAAAATGATATACCTGGAAGATTTGAGGCGGAGACTTCTTCTCTCGTGAGGATCCAAGTTATCTGGGCATTTTTTATGTTGCAAGTAATACACCGGATTTCTATACCAAGGATGTTCATCTATACAAGGATTTTTATTCTCAATATAAAACAAAGCTGAATGAGGATTATCCTGATCATCAAGTTCTTCACTTGGTTTAGGGTGTTGAGCTAAGTGAAGGGCTAAGTCTCATCCCTTGATCTTTTTTGAAGTCATGATGGTTAAATCATGCTCCTGAATTTTGGCAAGCCAATGTGCAATTTTCTTGAAAGATACGTTTTGCAAGAGAAGAAACTTGACAACATGAAAAGGGTCTCTTACCTGCGTATGCTTGCCTAAAACAAAGTGGCGAAGTTTTTCTATAGCCTTAACAAGAGAAAAAACATGTTTTTCAATATAAGAGTACTTGATTTCATCATCTAATAAACTTTGTATCGTGTATGCTGCATGTGTTTCGTTATTTTGATCATCATTTTGTAAGAGGATAGAAGAAATTGCTTCCTCTATGGCATTGGTATATATGATGAATTCTTTCGCAAAATCTGGTTTCGCCAAAACTAGTGCGGAGATGATTTCTTTCTTAATCCCAAGGAAATCCTTTTTGATGTCATCTTTCCAAGAAAAAGAACGATCTTTCTTTAGAATATTATGAATTGGTTTAACCATGACAACAAAATCTAGAACAAACCTATGGACAAAATTGATAATGCCCATAAAATCTTGGACCTCTTTCTTGGAGATGGGAGCAGGGAGATTTAGAATAGGAGAAAATTTAGAATAGGAGCAATCCTTTCATGGTCAATGCTTATTCCTGAATCAGAAATAATATGACTAAGGAGCTTGCCTTTAGTGACACCGAAAATATACGTGGAAGGATTTAAAGAAATACCAAATTTTTTGCAACGCGTGAGAATTTTCTAAGGTGACCAAAATGATCTAACCAGTTCTTTGAATAAACAATCAAATCATCGAGACAAACTTGGATAATTTTACCGATTAGATCATCGAAAGATTTTTTCATAGTTCTTTGGAAAGTGGAACCTTCATTAGATAAGACAAAAGGCATACCTTCATAAGAAAATTTTCCCCAACATGTAGTAAAAGTGGTTTGATATCTATCAGTCCTTTTTACTTTGATTTGATTATAGCCAGAAAAGTCATAAAGTAAGGACATAATTTGTGACCCTACAACTTGTTGTAAAATCATTTCCATATTAGGGAGAGGAAAATGATCTTTAACACTCGCTCTATTCAATGCACGAAAATCAATGCATAATCTGATCTGACCAGTTTTTTTCCAAACACGGACCCGATTTGAAACCCATTCGAAATACTTAACTAGAAAGATGGTACTAGCCTTCAATAATTTTTCCAACTCTTTCCTAATAGTAGCTTCAAGTGTAGGTTTAATAGGTCTTTTTTTTTTCCTAATTGGTTTTACCCCTTCATTGATAGGAATGACATGATGTATAAGAGCAGGATCAAAACCATGAAGATCCTCATATGACCATGCAAAAACATCTTGAAATTCATAGAGTAGTTCTGTGAATTGCTCCTTTTCTTTGTCAGAACATTGGGCACCTAGTTTAACAATCTTTGTAGATTCGGGTGTCCTAAGGTTCAAGGAAATGGTATCACCCACTTTCCTTTTTGAATCCTCTTCCTTATGCATCTCTTTTTTTCTTACATCACTCGACGAAAATGAACTTTCAAGAGGAGTCAGGCCCTTAGGAAATTTATCATCTTCAATGGATATGATTTCCTTGGGCCTAAATGGTTCATTTTGTATGAAAGCGCAAATGCCTTCATCACTTGGTAATACATGCCATGATTCCACATTATCAGGGATATAAGGAAGATATAAATATTGAAACATACAATCAGGTCTTTTGGGAAAAATATGTGGGGTAGGGGATACTGCAAACACTGCTAACCTATCAACCATTGGATTGAGTTCCCGCTTAACATGAGTGATGTTAAAACATAACAGGTTTGAAATGAGCATCCAAACAACTTGGGTATAATGTTTAAGCAACTTGTTTCTAGGTGAATAAATTTTACGTACAAGGTTCACAACAAGCCCGAAATCACCAAATACCATTAGACCAAGTAGATATTAACTAACTCCTGAGTGTCTAAATATCCTAACATCCCCCCTTAAAACCAACTTGGGATAGGATTGAAGGATTTAAAATAGTGAAAAAATAGGATAAGGAAGGAGGAATTAGAGCCTATCCCCCCTTGATGACAACTTCCTAAACTCCTAACATAGATCGAAGTTTGGAAAACTTCACTTCTGTAAGAGACTTTGTGAAAATGTCTGCAACTTGATCTTTTGTAGGGAAAAATAGGACTTCAATAACTTGATCACGAATGAGCTTTATGATGAAGTGCATGTGTATCTCAATGTGTTTGTTGCACTGATGTTGAACTGGATCTTTAGCGATCTTGGTGGCACTCTGATTATCGCACCAAAGGCTGGTCGAATGCTTCTGTTGGAATCCAAAATCTGAAAGGATCTGTCGAAGACACAAGGCTTCTTCACTTGTATTTATTGTTGCTTGGTACTCTGCTTCTACTAAGGAAAGTGAAATAGCCTATTTTTTCTTACAGGCTTAAGTGGTAGGTCCTAAACCAAGGCTGAAAGCATAACCTGAAGTAGACGTCCGATCATCAAGGTCGTCAACCCAAACTGAATCAGTGAAAACAGCCAATAAAGGAGTCCCTTGAACTGTAATGTATGTCGAATTGAATTGTACCATAGACATAAAGAAGTATCCTTTTAGCTACTTTCCAATGGCTTTCATGGGGTTTTTTTATATATGAGGAAACAATACCAACAACAAAGGAAATATCAATGTTAGAATATAATGGATGTGCTCGTTTTACCATTGACAATATCTCTATTGTCACCCAACCATAGGCTGAATCCACCCTCCGAGCACCTTAACCTTGACATAGAATCACTCTGGAAGCAAACCCTAGGCTAGACAACCAAACAAAGGGTAGCACACCTTTCCCCAAGGATAGCGCATCAATAAGAGTTGATCAGATAGTCCAAACCCTAACCAAGAGATAGCCCAATCCAAATGTGATCTTCTAGCTGCAGAAGCTACAATGGTATCTCTCCTCAAACCTGCGCACAAGACTTGGCACTGCAGTGCACACAAGTTGTTTCTCTGCAATTCTGAGACTTCCTACCAGATTGAGAACTGGCCTCCTGTATTTATACTAATTATGGCTAACTTCCTGGGCCAAATTCTCATTCTGGGTATTTTTCTGTTCAGTATATATTATTATTTCTAGTTGAATTCTTCTCTTGCAGGTTAATAACCTAATATAAATTATCTTCTTGAGCTGACAAGTCTTCTAGGGTTATTAGCCAACTCATTAGGGTTTCTTCTTGCTTCCTGGAGTATTCTATCCTCATCAGGTTTACACGTGGAGGTAAATACCTCCCACAGCTACCATAATATCAACACTCCCTCCTAGCTAGGGAGGTATTACAGGTAATTGTCTTGAGCACAAAGCATACCATTCACCCGGTAGCATCAACATAGTTATATAGACTAGATCATGACTAGATCATGAGCACCATCATCATCAGCTACATCATCTCTTGAAAACATACTCTATCTGAGTAATCATACATGATTCTCACTCCACAGAGTGATACAAGAGCCATTCTTCTAATCTAGAAGAGTAAATGTTCTGAACCATTTTCTGTCTGGAAAATCTCTGTTCATCATTCAAGTGGCTGATAATTATTTCCAATAAACTGCTGATGGTCTTCAAGGAAATATGAACAAAAATAGAACACAACCATGTCTATCCATAGTAGTACATAACTATAATCCATTGGTACACTACCACACCAAGTAACACACAAGTACTTGATCAACAACGTATAGTCACGAACAGTGGAACACATCCACCACAATAGTATACATCTATTGTCATACAATGTTCATAACAATCATCTGATAGCAACCTACATAGGAACAATGTTATGATATAAACTGAATCATCTGGGCCAATATTTCACTCACATTTGTGAGATCTGAAAGAATATCTTCCCTCAAAAAGGTAAAACATCAATGATGAGTTGTCTGGACTATTCTTCTCAAGCAAGAAAGAATAATTGTCCTGATTTCTGAACCTGGACCATTCCCCACCCTGGGCCATTCTTCCTACACTAATCAAAGTGCACTCTGGAGAGAATGTATAAAACCTAAGGAATGTCTGTCCCTGATTGTTGAGCCTAGACCATTCCCCACCCTGGGCCATTCCTCCTACACTAATCAAAGTGCACCCTGGAGAGAATGTATAAACCCTAAGGAATGAATGTCTGGACCATTTCCTCTGTTAACCACAAGAGGAAAAGACTATCTTGTATCAACCTCCAAAATGAACCATTCTTCATGTTAACCACAATGATAAATCGTTGTCCAACGAGGCAGGCCAGTCTTCTTGAGTAACCCTCAAGAAGAGAGACTGCCCTAGACCACTCCCCATGTTAACCACAATGGGAAGTCGTTGTCTATGATACATCAACAATCTAGACCATTTCCCATGTTAACCACAATGGGAAATCGATGTCTGTCAGAAATCTCAATCCACTTTCCGAAATGGAAAGGAAACTGCTCATCCTGGACCATTTTTCGAACTGAAAAATGACTGTCCATAAATCAATACATATTAGTGCTCCCTCCCAACCTAGGAATCATCTCTTCATTTTTCAATAAGGAAGTTGTCTCCACGAGCTCCAGCTTGAGTAC